>VWYK01029292.1:0-16458 GCA_013399775.1 Semnornis frantzii | reverse complement strand
GATTATCAGCTGGAGTTGGGGTATCAGATTTTCTCACTTGTGTTCATCTTGTGGAACACCACTAATGGAGATGTTCTCTCCTCATGTTTTTAATTCCATTTGCATATTTAAGGCTTAAATGAACAGATTAAGCTTTCCTAAAGTATCTGCCTCAGGCAATTTGTTTGGTGGAATTCAATAAGCATACTTAACTAATTAGAAAACTAAAATTTCACGAATGTTATGCAATGATGCAACTGTGATACAGGCTGTGAGACAAGTGGCTGAAGTCTGCTTAAAAGTTGGCTAGGATTGCAAATACATCACTATTGTTATATCCTTGTTTGTGCCTCAGGGGAAATAATGACTGCCTTTGACAAGTGAAAGCTTGAACAATGTTGATTTGGATATGAGCAGCAGAAGCTGGTTGAGAACTAAAATTTAGCAGTTGTGTTGCATAAAGATACAAGTATTTAATACAAGTATCTGATGAGTGTGCTTTGGACCAAAGCCGTGGGTGGGTTATCCAGAGCATTCTTTGAAGCTGGTGCTACAGGCTGAGGTGGCACATGTGTTTTAAAAACTAAGGAGAAAATTTTTACTGTCTTTTCCATATGTCCATTCAGAAAATTTGGAGGAGGAAGAAGCAGAAGCCTGGTAGAGATGACCTTTCTCCTTCTGCCTAGCTGACAGTTCTTGTCGTTTTTGTTGTTGCTATATAATTTGCCTTTATGTCACAAGAGGGACTGTCATTGTGTGTCTAGAAAAGAGTGCAATATTCAGAGGTCTCAGGAAATGGATTTATTTTCTTGATGAAACATGTGATGTAAAAAAATGCCCAGGTTGGCTTTAAAAATTCCTTTATTCACCCATTTTCTCATTTGGTCAGTTAGGCAGAGTATTGAAGCAAATCTAGCTCACCATCAGTTTCTTTCTTCTTAAAACTGTGATATTACAACCTAGTACTCAGTGCTGGTTTGCACTGAGCATCATGCTAAAAAAAGAGGTATTACTGTGACCTTCCCCCCCGCTCCAGGATTACAACTCTGTCTAATTTTCTGTTAGTATTTCTTTTTAGGGCAGAACACAGGCCTTGCACAAGGCATACACAAGCTGAGTCTGTGTGCTTTGTTTACCACAGGATGCAAAGGGCCAGGGTCCCCAGATTCAGTGGCTCCCGGTTCTTTGTCCTCTTTCCTGCAGTTGCTTCTCTCCAAAACAGAAGGAGAGCAGAAAAACATGTCTGGGCAAGCCAAGCCATGTATAAGCCTATTTTGGCCTGCTTAGGCCTACCATGACAGCAATCCAAAAATTTACCTATACCACTCAGATTGTGTCATCTTGATAGTTCCAAATAGGGAATATTACAGTTGTTTTCCTATCCTGTACAGAAAATTTATATTTGTGCTTCCGACACAGATTTCATCTTCATGTAGTAAGTCGTCTCTCAGCTTTTTCCAAGATTTACTGGATAAGACCAACTGAGGAACGTTGCAGCTAAACACTTCTAACTTTATCCTAGGGTATCCATCCTATCCATTGACAAGAAAATGTAGTATTTGGTTGTAAAATAAAATCTCCATGTGTATAGAGAAGGTGGAAGCCAAAACATTTCCTAACTTCAGAGCACCTCTTTGCTTCAGTATGTGCATGAGTGTAGACATGGAGACACATTATATGAAGGCAAGATGAATAGAAAACTGAGGTTGATACCCCAGATGTAGAGTCAGTGACTGGCATCTTGCACCTGCGTGAGGGGTTTTGATTCCATTAGGATTTTTTTTGTGACCACACAATGCTGCAGACTTTGTGGTTTGTCAAACTGAGTACTTCTGTCCTACTTTCAAGATATACCTTACCTTCCACTTTTTAATGTTGTTTTTCACACCCAGAAGATGCAGCAGACACATACGAAGCATTCAGAATTCATTGTGTGTTTTCTCAGTATTGGATCCTGGTTAATTTCTTCATTTCTTTTCCTGACAGTTCCCTAATGGTTAAGGTGTTTTGCTAAAAGAAAGGGTTTTTTTCTTATATTCCATAAGATACTTCTTCATCATTTTCTCTTTTTACCCTTTAGCACCACTTTCTTATTCCAGTCATTTCATAGAATCATAGAATGTCTTAGTTTGGAAAGGATCTCAGAGATCTTCTACTCCAACCTCCCTGCCATGGGCAGGGTCACTTCTCAACTAGACTTGGTTGCTCAAGGCCTTGTCTAACCTGGCTTTGAACACCTCCAGGAAGGGGGCATCCACAGTCACACTGGGCAACCTATTCCAGAGTCTCACCACCCTGTCACTGAAGGATTTCTTCCTAAGACCTAGTCTAAACCTGCTCTTCCTCTGCTTAAAACTACTCCCCCTAGTCCTGTCACTAGACACATTTATGACACCTTTATTTCATAAAGTACGTAGATAATAGGAGAAAAAATACATCAGATGTATTTCACTTTGTCTTTCATCCTACTGGTTCCCATTAATCATAAGTGGTGCATCNCTTCCTAAGACCTAGTCTAAACCTGCTCTTCCTCTGCTTAAAACTACTCCCCCTAGTCCTGTCACTAGACACATTTATGACACCTTTATTTCATAAAGTACGTAGATAATAGGAGAAAAAATACATCAGATGTATTTCACTTTGTCTTTCATCCTACTGGTTCCCATTAATCATAAGTGGTGCATCCAGGTAAATCACAGAAAACATCTGACTGGAGGAGACCTCAAAGATCATCCAGTTCAACCTTCGACCCAGCACTGAAGGGTCAATATTAAACCATGTCCCTAAGCACCAGGCCTACAGTCTGCTGAAATACCTCCAGGGACAGTGAATTCATCACTGCCCTGGGCGGACCAGTCCAATGTTTGTTTTTGTGAAGAAGTATTTCCTAGTATCCAGCCTGAACCTCCCCTGGCACAGCTGGAAACTGTTTTCTCTAGTCCTGTTGCTTGCCACCAAGGAGAAGAGACTGGCCCCCTCCTCACTCCAACCTCCCTTCAGGTAGTTGTAGAGAGCAATGAGGTCTCCCTTCAGTCTCTTCCAGACTGAACAACCCCAGCTCCCTCAGACGCTCCTCACAGGCCATGTGCTCCAGGCCCTTCATGAGCCTCACTGCCCTTCTCTGAACACCCTCCAGAACCGCAATGTCCTTCCTGTAGTGAGAGGCCCAGAACTGAACACAATACTTGAAGTGATGGCCTGTCCAGTGCTGAGTACAGGGGGATGACCACTTCCTGCTGGCCATAGTGCCAGGGTGCCACTGGCTTTCTTGGCCACCTGGGCACACTGCAGACTCATATTTAATCAACTATCAACCAGAATGGGCAGGTTCCTCTCATAGTCGCAGCTTTCCAACCACACATCCCCATGTCTCTAGCCTGCTGTGGGGTTGTTATGACCCAGGTGGAGGACCTGGCATTTGTCCTTCTTAAATGCCATACCATTAGCCTTGGCCCATCAGTCTAACATGTCCAGGTCCTGCTGCAAAGCCTCCCTACTCTGTAGCTGACCAACACAGTCACCCAGCTTGGTGTTATCTGCGAATGTACTGAGGGTGCACTCAATGCCCTCACCCAGATCATTGATAAAGGTATTGAAGAGGACAGAGCCCAGTACTGAACCTTGGCAGACACCAGTAGTAACTGAGCACCAGCCAGACTTACCTCCGTTCATCACCACTCTTAGGGCCTGGCCAGCCAGACAGTTAAAAACAGAATCCTTGTGCCATGAGTTTCTGAAGGAGAATGCTGTGGGAGACAGTGCCAAAGGCTTTACTAAAGTCCAGGAAGACAATGTGTGCAGCACGCCCCTCATCCAGTAGACAGGTCACTTTATTGTAGGAGATCAGATTAGTCAGACAGGACCTGCCTTTCACAAATCCATACTGACTGGGGCTGATCGTCTGGTTGTCTTACGTGTACCGTGTGATGGCACTCAGGATAGTCTGCTCTGTGACCTTTCCTGGCACCAAGGTCAGACTGACAGGCCTGTAGTTCCATGGATTGTCCTTGCAGCCCTTGTTGTAGATGGGCATCACATTCGCTAGCCTGCAGTCAACTGTGTCCTCCCCAGTTCACCAGGACTGTTGACAAATAACGCTGAGTGGCTTGGTGAGCACATCTGCCAGCTTCTTAAGTACCCTTGGGCTCCTTGATCTTTTGTATAACTTATATTTTATGATCACACACACACACACAGACACTTGTGTGATACCATCTTGATGGAGTCGTTACAATAAATTCATGTGCATTGAACTGGCTTTTGAATACTCAGCCTTCCTGCATCTGATAAAATCCCTTTTCCATTATTTGCTGCTTAATATCCTCTTCGTCTGAGACAGATGCTTTGCTGTTTTCTCTCCTTTTTTGTTTTCTTTTTCAATGAATCTTTAAGGGTACTTCAGTGATCACAGTGTATGTTATGAGTGTAAATTTAAAAAAAATTAATCATATGCAGTTGTTTGGAGTTTTGTTATTTGTTTGGGTTTTCCTCTGTTCTCTACCTGTATTTAAGAATACAACTGATGATGAATGAAAAATGGGCAATGATAGAGATTAATATCTTGTGGTGACCTAACAAGATCTGTGGGTTTTTTCTAAGAGCACTTATTTGGAAAAAGCATTTTTGAGAGAGCTCTCTACAGAAAAACATGTAATACTCTTTTGCCTTTTATAAAAGGCAAATGGAAGCATTATTTCTTAAGCAGGCAGTCCCCAGCAACAGCAATTTTTAGTTTATGCAGAAATTTAATCCAAATCCGTATTTACGCATGCAATATAAAGAAGATGGATTTCTTCCCAGGACTTCTACCAGTAGAAGTGCTGAAAGAAAATGCTGCAAACTGCCATTTAAGAAAGCCATAGCTTTTTGCACTAAGGCAAATCAAGCAGGTTAAGGTTAATAATACCTACCAACAAGAAAGACTTAATCAGAAACAAAATCAAGGGATTATGAAATAGGCTAAGAAAATCTTTGTTTACTTCATAAGGCTTATTTCTGATATACATTTCAAGTGAGGTTGTAAGTAAGGGCTGTAAGGAAGCCTGTAATTAAAGGTTTTAGGAGCCCACCCCTGGTACCACCAGCCAGCAAAGCAGCAGCAAGCCAGGCAGCACCTGCTGCACCCTTCCCTGTTGCAGTTGCCTAGTTGCCAGTCATGCTGGAGGAGCTACACCTTGTCCTTACACTCCAAACACCACTACCTCCAAAGAAGCCTGCCTAAAATTGAGGAAACATGAGCTCTTAGGGATGGTGAGTGAAAGCCAGGGTAATGATCTCGTGACTTCAGTAGCTGTCCTGGGAGTATAAAAGCAACTGTAGTTTGCTTCTTAGCCAGGGCAGTGATCATGATGTGCTTTTTCCCAGAAATAATTTTCTCTTTCCTTCATTCATACTTATATTCTTATAAAAATACCCCAAACAAAACGAACAAACCCCAAACTGTATTATTAGGTTTCTGTGTCATATCGCCAAGTTAAGCTTTAACTTCTCCCGTTTGAATCAGTGTGCTATCTTACATTTGCCACAGTATTTCACATGGTAGAGCGTTTCAGTAAAACCATTTAGCTGAGCATGCTATCCATTGCTGCTTATCACAGCAGAATTTAAATTACAAAGCATTGAGATTCTTTAGAGAAGGATCCCTGAAGATGGCTATTCATTAGTGCATATTCCCAATGAATCTGTGTATCTCTAGCAGGGCTGGCACTTAATATAAAGATACATTGAATTGTATTAGAATTAAATATTCATCGAATCAGGATGATAGATTGGAAGTAAAATCTGTAATTCCATAACATTTCAGGATCTCTGAGCTGCTTTGCTGAGTCTACATTACATATAAATTCATATACATATATGTATACAATTCAGTTTAGGAAGATATGAATACTGAATGGATGTTGTCAAATAATTTGTCACTCCAGACAAACTTCTAGATGCAAATTTTTATCTTATGGAACACGTTCTTAACTGACCTAAATAAATCTTTTAGTTCCACAGAGTACTGGCCCAAATAATGTGAAATCCAGAAAGAGTAGAGACATCCAGTTTTCCAGCTCTCTGGAACGCTCTAAATTTCTGTTTCTACAAAAATTTACTCTGTTTACATTTTCAAATGATGGAAAATATGTCAAACAATTTATTTTCTGCTATGCACACAGCAACAATGTATTTTTCAAAAAACGTATTGTTTGATGAGTTTCATAAATTACTTTGTACACAAGACTAGACAAATAGGTTTTCCTAGTCACCCTGCTCTAATTAGCACATTAGGAAGTGATGTTGTCAGGATTGTGAACATCGTAACATAGAAAAATGGCTACTGACACAGTGCCTAGATGCATATATCACAAATGCTCGTGTCACTGTCCTCTAATTAAATACAGTCCTCAGGTCAGAGTATGATTAGTTGTCAAGTGACAATTTAAGACACTAGAAGTACATGTTTGTGTGAAACTAGACCAGGAGTTCTTTAATGTCATTTGTAGTTCATGAACGCTGCTTTTAATGACTTTTCCTACAATTCAAAAGCATTGCTGTATATCATATCAGAAATGTCATAATGCAGATTTAGTGAGCTATAAATTTTAGTTTACTGAAACAGAAAATCTCATGGCAATACATGCATTGCCAAAATACCCATAGAGAAAGCAAGTAAAGATAATAAAAGGATAAGTAAATTATCAGAAACTACTGAAGCTGTGTAGTTTTGCCTTGCTTATGTAACACAGAGCTTGATGAAAACAGAAAAAAAAAACCAAACAACTCTGGTGTTTTATTTTTTTAAATATGACACAGTTGTGTCTTCTCTGAAAAGTCATACATCTTGCTTTTGGTTTGGTTTATTTTTACCTTTTAAAAGTGTTTTCAGTAAGAAGTAGACCAAGATACTAATTCTGAGGAAAACACACACACCTATGTTGTCCAATGATCTTTTCACTTAGAGGAATCCATTGCATAATCTGTGTTTAACCAGGCTGAAATTAACATTAACTGTTAATTTCTGTGTAACATTAAACTGGTTTATATGCTATAAGTGTATGACAGAAAAGGAGAGACGCCAATCTCTCAGCATGGATTTCTGCTGCTCATGTAATATTCAGACATTGACAGGACTTCATGATGTTTCACACAGAAAGATTTGATGATGGATTTTTTTTTCCAGTCTTAGTAGTAATTGTTTAATATTAAACACATACCTAGCATTTTTACTGATGGAATGAATATAAGTGTCTCGTAAGGTGTGTGAATGATGATTCTTTTCTAAAGGTTTCCTGAGATGTTTTATGACTATTACAAACTTAATTAGTATCAGTGACTAGAATGACCAGATAAAGAATGTTTTCTTCTGACTTGTAAGAATATATGCTTGCTTGTTTTCTGTACAACATGAGACACTGTCCTTGCATAATTTTTAAAATCCCATTCCACAGATTTTTGAAATCCTAATATTTTTTTTCAATTACTGGAAAAAAAAAAAACAAATTTACAGATTACAGTGATTATTAGGTAAATCTCAAATTTGTATGAACACAGTGCTCCATCAAGACCATTTTATCATTTTATGTGCAAATAAATACACAAGGATTCTCAGATGATATGTATTTACATGGTCAGGACCATGAAGGCAATAGGCAGAAAACATATAAAGGCTTCCAAACAGAACACAAGAAGTGTGTTTTAATTCTAAATGTTGTGGATGAGTTTGTCAGGGGTCAGTGGACAGGCTGTGAATGACAGCGTTTCCGAGCCCTCACATCTTTGCTGTGCTCTGTTCATGTGAGGTGTGAAACTTTGCCCTCAGAACAGGAGCTGGTGTGCAAAACAGATGATAGTTAGAGTACCCTCTTCTGCCTCCACAACTGCCTTAGGACTCCTAAGCCCTTGTAGCCATGCTTACACAGGCACAGAAAAGAGGTCTGCTTTCGCACTTATGTCAACAGGGAGAAATGGAAGAAAACAAATCTACTTTCAAAATCTCCTCCTGTTCCTTTTGCTCAAACTACTGTTATTTGAAGAGTAGTTAAGGCATTAGGGTGGAGTGACATGAAGGGGCTTCTAATATACATTTACAATTACATTAATTTACTGGTATTCTTTCATGATATAGGAATTCTGCTTGTGAATTAAAAATTAAACTCTTGACATCTAGAATAATTTCTTCTACATTTTCCTCTCCATAGTCAATGCACACGAAAAATAAGAGTGCAGAATTCATCAGCTTTGTATTTGGACTGGCTACTCATGACAGGAGCTCCTGACAGATCTGATAAACAGTTTAAGCTAGACTTGAATATATTTTTACACCAGGGTTGTTTTAAATTTTATACATTTATTTTTAAGTACAAAATCTCTGATCTGTAAGGGAGAAAAAATAGTGTGTTTGTGTTCAGTGCTTGCTATTTAGGTATGTTCGTTTCTCATTTTCAAAGATAGCTAGGTTTCCTTTTTTAAAAATTGAGTTGATCTCTCCATTATCTGTGAAATCTTTCAGACTGAATGAACTTACTGTGCTGTTATATACCAAGAGCTGTTCAGCAGATTCAGTACTACAATAACAGCTGAATAACCTTCTCACTTTACTGGGGACAAGAAGATACACGCTTGTTTCCCCAAGGATATTCTCTGATCTCTGGCTTGTCTTCCTATCTAAAAGATGTTTACAGCAGAGAAAGGGCACTTAGACTTTGGGCAGAGGTTGTACCAGAAATTACACTAATGCCTAACTCTGATTGTATTGTTACCACCATAGGATTATCTGGGGAGTGCAGAAGGGGCTGTTCTTCAAACTGTATGGCAGAAAGAGCATGTAAGAAGACAGTGTAGTTTTGCAGGAGCCAGATGTGTGTCCTATATTTGTAAAACCCACCTTTTTATTTTGTAAAGTTAATTTGCAAAAATTTGGGCTTTACCAAACTGCAGGGCTTGAGTTGCATCTAAGAATATGTCTAGACAATCAATCACAGAAACAAAGATTTCAATCTTTAAAAAAAATTGATTAAAAAAAATCTGTATTTGTCAAAATTAGCTTTGCCAGAGGAACAATTGTGTTCATAGATCCTGACAATCATAGCAAATTTTTCCAGGTTATAGTGATTGCATCTTCAATTAATTTATGAATCTAGATCTATTTTTGCATAAATATGCAAGCAGAGATAAAATATCTGAAAGATTTAAGAGAGGAGAGAGATGAGAGATGAGGCGATCTATTATTTAACATCCAGGACAAACTTGTAGAATAAGAATTCAATCCTTAGTACTTCATAGTGGCATATTGTTGAACAGTGCTTCTAGACGGTAAAGGCTAATCTAAAAATCTGTGAAGCAGGAACGAGCAGTAATATTTCACAGTTACAGCCCACTACATCCTTGCTTTATGTGCCTTTCTAAACCTGTGTGTACCAACTTACTGAATATGAGTGTAATTCTGAATGTTGCTGAGGCATAGGAGTTCCACAATTTATCCGATAAATAGCCATATATCAAGGTTTTATGCAGTCCTAATTAAAACTGCTATTCACATTTTGTCTATGGAATACATGCAGCCAGATTTCGTGAACTGAATTGGGAGTATATATCAAAGAAAAGATTTTTTCCATGTCTAAGGAGCAGCATTTGAATTGTTGAGCAATTATGTTCTTATTTCCTGATAACAGATATGTGGGACTGTCTTACCAGCAGAAATGTAGTGCTTAAGCTTTATGGCAGGCACGTGAAGCAGTGCCATTTTTAAATCAAGGAGTATCTGGCCCAGCATACCTTCTTTCTTTCCCTGTAACTTATAAAGGGAATAAAATTCTTAATCCCTCACCCAGTATGGAGAAGAGACAAACGGAATATAGTATTACCTTGACCTTTATAGCACTCTAGTAATATAATTTCCTGAGCGGCTCCTCTTCCTTCAGGAGTTCAGCAACCTGCTTAATAGCAGAGAATGTGGCCAGACCCTCAAACCACAGCTCTTTCGAAGACTGCAGCATACATAGCATTGTCTAGCACACCACACTGCCAATTCTGTAATTAATGGTTGTGAGTTTTCATTACCTTTGTAACTATAACAAATAAGGGTACGGCACAGCATTAATCCATTCTCGTGGACCTAACAAGAATTTGAAATGGTAAAACTTAAACCCTGTTATTTATTTTCACTTGGGCTTGACTCAAAACATGGAGAAGCTGAAAACACAGAGAAGCTGCTCTTCGTTTTTTTTGCAGTAGAGGAAGAAATACCTGCTTGCACACTCATTTGAAACAGTCTTACTTTTAAGATGTACTGATCTTAAAACACATGCCTTTAGAGCTTTATATGGCAATTTTGTTGGTGTTGTCTGCAACATCAGGGGTTTAGATAAACTTTTCAAAAAGGTCAGAATGGACTATTTTCAACATTTTGCTTACATGGCAAAATTTCATAATTAGTGTACTGGCTGCATTGAAATGGCCAAAAGGCCAATCAAGAATTAGGATGAGCTGTGTTTGGTGCTGTACAAATGCTGAAACAGGGATGGCCACATAAGAAAGACTTGGGACCTTGAATTAAAGATATTAAATGTATGGTTACAGGACATACCTGGCCTCTGAACACTTTTCCCCTTGTATACTTCTGAGCTTGGAAAGGATCTACCATAGAGTAACAAATCTACCATAGAGTGACTCACAAGTCAGAAATACTGGGGCTTAGGTTTAACTAAGTGATGGTTTCAGAGAATTAATATTCTGATGTTGCAAATACATCTGACCAAAACAAATCAGCGAATAAGGGAAACTATTTCATCTGAGCATTAGTGCAGGGTGCTTCACATCATCCATTCCCCAACCTGTGCATGCTGAATCTGCATCTGGTTACAGCTTTTTAATGGGTTCTTGCCTCTTTTCTCATTGATAACTTAAAACGTTCCCTTTTAAATACAAAACCACTTCTATGGGTTGTGTATGTAAAAATAAGCTACAGAATTTCTCAATCTATTTTAGATGCTTTACAACTTGAGAATGAAGAAGTCTGAATAGCCTTAACTGAAGAGCACAGACTTTTTAAAGTAAAGATGCTTGTGAAATAGCTGGTACCATTGTTCCTGGGAAGCTGATATAAACTGCCACAGCTCTTCTGAAGTCAGTCAGTGCCCTGAATTTTCTACGTAACAATGCACAGGATATGCCTTGAAGCACCTGAATGGAAGAGTGGCAAAGTGTCTCGCACTGAAAGCAAATTTCTTTATCTCAAACATAAATTTAAACTCCCTGGGAGTTTACTAAAGAAATATTTAGTTACAGAACAACAGGGAGAACAAAAGCCAGTTAAGATGCTTGATGTCTATTTCATAAAATATTTAGACAAATTGCATTAAGGAACAAGTGACTTTGAAATGAATGGGACTAGTGAACTAGTGCAGTTGGCTGCATTTAGCACAGTGTGTTCACTGAGGATATTCTAAGAGGAAACTGCAGTGCAGTGAACTTGGGTTGCACGCAGAGTATCAGATATGTCTCTGCAGCTAAAGGAACAGGTACTAATTTTAACTTTAGGGCCCATACCTGCTGGCAAATGGAATATACAGTATTTGATATTCTAAATACTGAGATGAAATTCTCAAGTAAGTAACTAGAAAAAATACTGAACATTTTTTTTAGAAGTAAGGACCATTGTTTAGCTCCTTAAAAAACATATATATTGAATGGCCTCCATGTCAATGTGTGTAGTCTTTTGAGAAATTAATGGACCTCAATATTTCACTTGAATTCCCAGAGTTACTAACTGAGCTTGACTTTACAAGTGAGATTAACCAAAGGAAAAGAGAAATCACAAACAGCTAATGCTGCAACAAACCTTAATCAGAATTTAAAGATTTAGAGCCAAAACTAGATGTATAATTTTTAAAACCAAATGACATTTCCATATCCCAGGTGTATCCTACGAGTGTTAGATTAATTATGTGAATTTATAGTTAGCTGCCAGGGTACTATACTCTCATTTGCTTACTAATATCTTTAAATAGGCTTACTTTACCTTTTGGCTGTCTGGATTTATTCACTTATGTTTTAAGTTTGATTTGAATCCATACAAGGAGGACTGCAATAATCAGAAACGTCTAATATTTTTACTGATGTTAACTGTGAAGCAGGATAGGAACAGACAATATTAAAAAAAAAAAATTTAAAAAATCCCATGAAAATGCAGAATGCCAGCATGAATGTAGAGATGACAGTAAATACATTTACTGAAGTCAAAAGATAAAACTAGAAAATACTTAATAAACTAAAATAGCCTGAGTAAAAACAGCAGCTTTTTGAAGGTTCATCCAGAACTTCATTGGAAGATAAATGGAAGCAAAAACAGAGGTGCGATCAAAGAAAGATGTAAGATTAGGGTCTCATACAGCATCTGTTTTAAAACTTAGAATATCTCATGCTGAATAAGGCATGCAACAACCCCGCCCTGGCCTTTTTTTTGGGAAACAACTTAATCTACATATTGGTTTTTAATCTCAGTAGCATTCTATGGTTAACAAGCAGAATTTAGTTGTTTTTTTACTCTTTCAGGTGTAATACCGAATGTTTGTCCACAAAAACTTTAGCTATTTTAGTTTGTGATGCAGACCTGGAGCATGACACCCACAGATTGAGTTATTAGATGTAATTATGTGAAGAATTTTTCATTTTTTTACCTTATTTTGGCTCTCTACAACTACCTGAAAGGAGGCTGTAGTGAGGTGAGGATCAGTCTCTTCCCCCGGGCAACAAGTGACAGAATGAAGGGACACAGTCTCAGGCTGCACCATGGGTGGTTTAGGCTGGACTGTAGGAAGAAGTTTCTCACAGAAAGAGTGCTTGGCCATTGGAATGGGCTGCCCAGGCAGGCGGTGGAGTCACCGTCCCTGGAAGTGTTCAAAAAGAGACTGGGTGTGTTTAGTTGATTAGGTGGTATTGGATAATAGGTTGGACTTGACAACCTCAAAGGTCTTTTCCAACCTGACTAATTCTGTGATTCTTGTATAATACAGGTTTTAATTTGATTTATAATTATTAATGCTGATATTTTATTACTCTAAATGAACAATGAGTCTTATATAATTCAGTAAAGGGATTTCTTAAACTCAGATAAAAGTTGTATATATGCAATGTAGTGCAAAATTCTAGGAATATGCACCAAGTCCAAATAACTTATCATGAAATACTTTCAAACCTTTGACATTACTCATAATTCCAGCTGCCATGGAGAAGGCAAAGGTTCTTACCCATCTTTGATCTGAATAGTGCTAGAGCATTTCCTTGGGATAAAAAGTTTCAATAAAAACAGATGCATTCTATATTGTGCCAAGAATTAATTGTATTAAGTGAAGGTTTTTCACAAGTCCTTCATGAAGAAAACAGTTTGGTTTTCAGTGACAAAAAATCCCAGATAAATAAAATCCAAGGAAAGACAAATTATGCACAAAGCACTCACCACCCACCCATACTCAAGCAGTAATCTGTGTCCCCATGCCAACTCCCTCCATTTATTATCCTGGGCACAGCATCTTGTATTATGGAATGTACTTTTGGCTAGATAGGTCAGCTGCCCTGGTCATGCTTCCTCCCACCTTTTGTCTACCTTTTTGCTGGTGTAGCACAAGAAACTGAAAAATGCTTCATTTAGCAGAAACACTGTTTAGCAACAACTAACCTAGTGTTTGGTGAAGGCCAGCCTCTTACAATGAGGACTCAATTTGCCTCCTTCCATGTGGAAAGAGAGTAGCTGCTTATTTAAAGGCTGTGCTACCATAGCTGCTAATTAGTATTCCCTTTCTACAGGCAGCGATTGTATCAATTACTTTTCCAGATAGTAGTTGATGTCTGAATGCATTTTTCATATTTCAAATTGTCGATAATGCATTCAAGTTTTATGAATAATGACATTGTACAGGATACAAACAGGTCTGAGGAGGGAGTCAAACTCATACACAGCTTTAATTTGTAGGTATGGTGATTTAGGGCAACATTACCTTTATCAATGTTCTCTGGCTTTATGTGCAAAATAAGTAATTCACAAATGCTGAGCACTCATAACACGTATTACAGTGCCCATTACAGACTTTCAGCCCCTTTGAAATTCCCCGGAAACTTAGGAGCTCATTTGAATGTATTTTATCCAAATATTTTAAACGATAAACTTCAGGGTTAAAAAGCTTGATTGTTCTTAATGTTCTCCATATATTGCAATGATTCTTTTCCCCCTGGCCTGAAGCTCTAGACTTCAGACTTTTAAAGCTTGATTCATCTGCCCCTCCTATCCTGGTCTTCCCCAACATGCACTCTGTCACCTTTTTGTTGTTGTTGTTGTTCCTTTCAGCCCCAAAATTGACATTTATGAATTTGATGGTCAACTGACAAGGTTTATGAAAAAGATATGCTACTCAGCTACCAAGAGGATAATGTTTCTGCACAAATCACTGCTTCGGCATTCTCCCATCATTATAATGTAGCACATTCTTTTGAGCTGGCAATTCCACACCCAGAGCCTCACTCTGAGGTATTTTTATAATGTCACAGTGTTTTGTTATAATCCTTGCTAGCTGGCACCATTCAGCACATGCCTCCCTGCAGGCTATTTCTAATCCCATTACTGTGGAAGTGACTCAGTTTGTAGCTTTTTTAGCACATTTGAGGGAACATCTGAGAGACACTTTGCTCTCCATCAGAAATGTCTGAATTTATCTAGAGTTTCCAGCTGTGTTTAGCTGAAATCTAGTGAGGAAATGTTGTTTTAAAGGTAAAGAGTTGATAAGAAAATTCAACATATTCACCTTGATAATTAAGAATGCAATGATAGATGGAAAGCTGCCAGAGGAGTTTCATAGTTTTGAAGTAAAAGTATAGATCAGAATTAATCAATTGTTTGGCTTTTTAAATTTCCACTTGTTTTTCAGAAAAAAAAAAAAAAAGAACCAAAAACCCAAACCAAACTAACTGCATTTTACATCTAACATCCTCTGCTGTTACTGATTGAAGGTTTTACTTTCTTATTTAGAAATACATAAAGTAAGTTTGTTACTGCAAAATTGCTACTATGCTTTATTCTCTGCAGTCTTCAAGCTAATTCATAATGGATTATCTTAATGGGAAGGTTTGGATGTTACAGGCTTTGGAACTGTAGGGAAGTGGTTAATTTCTGATTTTAAAGAATATAAGAACAGATGCATGCTTCCAATTGGAGGTCCAGTTAGATCACTCTTCCTTTCTGCATGTGGCCATTAGGAAATGGTTAGGAAAAGAATATAAAACCAGACTGATACTTCCTGTGCTATAACCTTCTGACTTTGGTTGTTACAGTCTTTCCTGAAGCAGAGGTTTGTATTTGAAGTGGAGATATCCATATTTGTGTTTTATACTATTGAGAGAGCTTTCTGTGGATTCCTTTAACTGCTATTGAACACATTAAATTTCTGATGCTCTGTACATCCTGTGCTAAAAGGTTCCACAGCTTAATTATCTGTCCTGTGGAAAAAGTACTGCCCTTTCTTTTTTCAAACAGTTCTGTGATGTCTTCATTTGATGCCCCTAGTTGTTGTATCCTGAGGAAGAGAAAATCTTTCATATTTCCTCACCATATAAATTGAATCTATTTCCTTGATATTATGCTAGTATGGCCAGACATCCCTTGCTCCTTTCCCAGAAGTTATCTTTCCCAAAGAGTTAAAAAGATTTAAACTTTGCAACTTCTTTAGCCTTTTGTTTAGCTCTTCTTTCTATTTCCTGTGTGACTTTTATGTTCTTTTCTTAAAACAGTATGCAGCATTCAAAATTCATACAGTAGGGAGATTTGTACATTGGTAAGAACTCTTTCTTTGTTCACTATTTTTTTATTCCTTTCCTGATACTGTATTTTCCTTCACACTACATCTCACCTCACCTCCATCCCCAGAAAGGTAATGGAGAAATTTATTCTCAATGCTGTCCTTAAGCATATCAAGGAGAGTTGGGTCATTAGGAGCAGTCAGCATTGTTTTACCAAGGGCAAGTCCTGTTTGACCAACCTGATAGCCTTTGATGAGGACATAACCAGGTGGAATGATGACAGTAGAGCAGTGGCCGTGCTGAGGGTTGGGCAGGGAGAAATTTAAGGAAATTCAACAAGGGCAAGTGTAGAGTCTTGCACCTGGGAAAGAACCGCCCCAGGTATCGGTATGGGTTGGAGACTGACCTGTTGGAAGGCAGTGAAGAGGAAAAGCACTTGGGAGTCCTAGTTGATGGGAGATTAACCATGAGCCAGCAGTGTGCTCTTGTGGCCAGGTAGGCCAATGCCATTATGGTGTATTAGCAGAGTGTGGCTAATAGATCTTCTCTTGCTCCTCTACTCTGCCCTGGTGAGGCCACATCTGGAGTACTGTGTCCAGTTCTGAGCCCCCCAGTTCAAGAGGGACACAGAACTGCTTGGGGGAGTCCAGTGTAGAGCCACAAGGCTGATTAAAGGAATGGAACCTCTCTGTTATGAGGAGAGACTGA
>VWYK01029290.1:0-20258 GCA_013399775.1 Semnornis frantzii | reverse complement strand
GGCCACCAACCTGGCAGTAAGCTCTGCATGTGCTGACTCCTTATTACTTGACTCCCAGGGTACATCTCTGTAAGACTTTTAAGAGTTCTTGTGTGTCCCCAGCATGCTGCAAGGTACCAGGCTGAAGGTTCTTACTATCCTCCCACCCTGGTGTGCCGTCCCTCAGCTTATACTCACTGCTAGCCCTTGCATCTTCTCCAACACACAACTCATCATTATCTACCTCCCCTGAGATAGGAGAGCAGCTGACACATGGCCCCACAATTGTCTCGGGCTTGCTTACAGTAAGCCTGGCTCTCCCCCTCCCCCCTTCCAACTTAGCTTAAAGCACAATTAATGAGCTCAGCCAACCCCTGCAATAGAAACTTTCTTCCACTTGAGGAGAGATGCAGCTCATTTGCTGCCAGCAGACCTGGCCTCATGTGGGGTGACCTGTGGTCAAAAAAGCCAAAATCCTGCTGGAGACACCAGTCTTGAAGCCAAGAGTTGAGCAGGTGAGTCCTCATTCTTTCTGGGTTACTCCCTTCAATAGGGAGGATAAAAGAGAATACTACCTGTGCTCCCACTCCCTTGGCCAGTTGACTCAAGGCCCTAAAGTCTCTCTTTATAGCCTCCAATTTTCTTCTTCCAAGGCCATCATTGCCTATCTGGAAGGTTAACAATGGGTAGTAATCTGTGGGCTGCACCAGGGAGGGGAGTCTTCTTATCACATCCTTGACCTGGGCTCCTGGTAGACAGCAGACCTCCCTTAGGAGTGGGTCAGGTCTGCATATTGGGCCTTCTGCTCCCTTCAAGATGTGCAACACTTCCTGCTGTTGTACCAGAATAGGGACAATCAACCCACCCAGCAGTCTGGGGGTGCCCTTGGGCCCCTCTGGGTGCTGACTGCCTCAGACAGCATGCATCTTGTATACAGGGTCATTCAGCCATCTGAGCCCTCTCCTAGGTGGCTTTCTGCAGTGTGACAGGAAGCTGTCTGCAAAAGTGGCTCAGTGCCCTGCTGCCTAGCCCAAAGACATCAAAGGAAATGAGAGAAAAGTGACCTCTAGCATTTGGTGCAAAAGTAAGAGTGTAACCTCTTCCATCCTGCCGTGCTTTCAAGGCTTCAATACAGCCAAAAAAAGGATTGATCGTGGACAAGTGTGCAGCAAAGGATAAAAAAAGAATCTAAGTGAAGGGTCAGAAACCTATCCTTAAATAAAGCTGCTTTCTGCTGCTGAAACAACAGCAAGGGATGAAGTCATCAGCAGACGCCAGCAACAACTGCCTGTTGTGCTGTTCTGTGAATCACTCTGCAGTAACCTGTAATTTTCCCATGTGGAATGGCCAATTTCAAAGCAGGGATAAGTGAGAGGGAGGAGAGCACTTTCAGTTGAATCATTCACATACCTAAGTGTCAACAGGTACTGTCAAGCAAAAAAGAGCATGAATTAGCCATATCTCAGACCTTGTTTTGAGGAGGGCCTCCTTGTAGAAGAGAATCATTGAATGGGTTGGAAGAGACCTTTGAGATCATCCAGTTCCAACTCCACACCATGGGCAGGGACATCTTCCACTAGAGCAGGCTGCTCAAGGCCTCATACAACCTGCCCTTGAACACTTTCAAGGAAAGGGCATCCACAGCTTCCCCCTTCTGGGAGTGTTAAAGGCTGGGTTGGAAATGGCTTTAAATAACCTGGTCCAGCTGCAGCACCTGTGAAGCTTTAACAGTCTTGGTGCCTGGCAGTACAGCTAGAGCAACTCCAATCCCAACACCATCATTGCTCTAGCCACCTTTAATCACTGATGTGAGGACTGAGGCTGAGAACAATGGCCTGGAAGTGAGTTTGGGCATGTTAAAACTGTCTTCCAGCACCTGAAGGGACCCTATAGGTGCAGAGGCACTTTTCATGTGGGTGTCTAGAGACAGGACAAGGGAAAATGGTTTGAAGCTGAGAGAGAGCAGAGTTAAGACTGGATCTGAGGGAGAAGTTCTTCAGTATGAGGGTGGTGAGACTCTGGAATAGGCTGCCCAGGGAGGTTGTGGATGCCTCCTCCTCTGTGGGAGTGTTCAGGGCCAGGTTGGATGAGACCTTGAGCAGCTGAGTCTAGTTGAGAGGTGTCCCTGCCCATGGCAGGGTGGTTGGAGTTGATGATCTCTAAGGTTCCTTCCAACCTGGTGCAACTTGAGGCCCTTTCCTCTTGTCCTGTCACTTGTTACTCGGGATAAGAGACCAGCCCCCACTTGGCTCCAGCCTCCTTTCAGGGAGTTTTAGAGAGCACTGAGGTCTCCCCTCAGCCTCCTCTTCTCCAGACTAAAGAATCCCAGCTCCCTCAGTCACTTCTCACAAGCCTCGTGCTCTAGGACACCCTCAGACAGAAGCACACACTGAGGATTCCTGTGTCCATGCACTGTTTTCTGCAGCTTCTCATAGACAAAGAGCTGCTGCTGCGCTTCTTTAGCACTCAGGAAGGTCTTTGGTGGACACAGCAAGAACCCAAGGCTACATGTGCCACAGAGCCTGGGCAAAGACTTCAGCAAACCATGTCTGGAGACAGGGGAAAACCCATTCCTGGTACCTGATAGCTGGCAGCTAAGGAGCTGTCTGCTTCCAGCACCTGAGTTCTTCAAACTCACATTTGCTGTTGTTTCCCAGCTCTCATCTACTGTTAGGAGGGACACTGCATCAATTAACTCTGAAGTAGCTCCCTGGGACTACTTTAACTACAGAGCAGAACTGTTGATACAGAGCTTAACAATCACATCTGCCCAGATACCTCCAGAGCACATTTAATACTGATTAAAGTCTATGGATTTAAGTTACTTCTCCTGCTCCTGCCTCTCTTTGTCTTCAGTATCTCAAAACCTCCAAAGTCTCAGAAAACAACACTGGTCTTTACTGCCAGGGAACAGAGCTTGGGTTTAATACCACAGTGTGGTCTTGTAACAGGTGCAGATCCTAGGAGAGTCAGTGATCTTGTCCTGCACTAGTTGCCTCAAAACATATGGACACTTACAGCAGTATTGAAATAATATTCTGTCAGGATTTATCATAGAATCATAGAATGCTGAGGCTGGAAGGGACCTCTGGAGATTGAGTCCAACACTCGTGCCAAAGCAGGATCACCTGGGGCAGATCAAACAAGAACATGTCCAAAAGGGTCTCAAAAGTCTTCAGAGAAGGGGACTCTACAACCTGTCTGGGCAGCCTGCTCCAGGGCTCCAGCACCCTCATACCAAAGAAGTTTCTCCTCCTTGAGGTGGAACTTTCTGTGTACTAGTTTGTATCCCCTGCCCCTTGTCCTGTCACAGGACAGCACTGAAAGGAGACTTTCCTCTTGACACCCACCCCTCAGATAGTCAGAAACATTGATAAGATCTCCTCTCACTGCTCTCCAGAGTAAACAGCCTCAGGTCTCTCAGCCTTTCCTCATCAGACAGATGCTCCAGTCCCTTCATCATCCTCATAGCCTCTGTTGGACTCTCTCTAGTATACCCCTGACCTTCTTGAACTGGGGAGCTCAGAACTAGATGCGATACTCCAGGTGTGGTCTCACCAGCATAGAGTAGAGGTGGAGAAGAACCTCCTTTGACCTGCTTAATGCACCCCAGTAGAACATTGGCATTCTTGGTCAGAAAGGCAGATTGCTGTCCTATGGATAACTCATTGTCCACCAGGACTCCAAGGCCCTCATCCATAGAGCTGCTTTCCAGCAGGCTAAACCCTGATCTGTACTGGTGTCTGGTGCTGTTCCTCCCTGGGTGCAGGACTCTACAGTCATTCCTGTGGAACCTCATAAGGTTTGCCCAGCTCTGCAGCCTGTCCAGCTCTCTTTGGATGGCAGCACAGGCTGATGGTGCAGCAGTCAATCCTCCCAGTTTGGTATCACAAGTAAACTTGCTAAGGGTCCACTCTATCTCTTCATCCAGGTCGTTTTTGCTTGACTTCAGGTAGCAGCTGTGGCTCCATTAGGGAGCAAGTGCCTCTCTAAACTGCCTTTCAAATAACAGACAAAGCAAAACTGTTCAGCTCTGCTCTCCACAGCATAAGCTGGCCTGACCCTCCACCCTCCATGTGTGCTCTGGGGATGAATTGTAACATTTAGAGCAGCTGCAGGTGCATTTAAAAATGTCTCTTAATTCTTACTGTGAAATCTTCTCTCTAACAGCTCTCACACCTTTTTAAAAGCATGAAACCATGATTTCATGGAGAAGAAAACAGTTCCTCTACCTGCTGTAGGCAGCGATGGCTTGGGGTGAGAACAGCTCTTGTTTACATGTCTTAGCAGGGGAAAAATGGGGGATTCTGGGAAGTTATGACACTAGTGTGTATGGTATGGATGAGGCACTGAGTCTGTCTCACCACTGGTACCAGCAATCATAGGATCAAAGAACAGTTTGGGTTCAGGGTACCTTAAAGATCAGCTAGCACCAACCCCCTTGCCATGGGCATGGACACCTCCCACTAGCCCAGCTTGCTCAAGGCTTCATCCAACCTGAACACCTTCAGGGAGAGGACATCCACAACCTCCCTGGGCAACCTGTGCCAGTATCTCCCCACCCTCACTGGAAAAGAATTTCTTCCAATCTCCAGTCTCAATCTCCCCTCTTAGAGTTCAATGCCATTGGTCCTCATCCTGTCACTCCAACCCTCTGTGTAAAGTCCCTCCCCAGATCTCCTGCAGCCTCCTTCAAGTACTGGAAAGCTGCTCTAGGTCTCCCTGGAGCCTTCTCTTCTCCTGGCTGAACAGCCCCAACTCTTACAACCTGTTCTCACAGAGGAGATTCTCCAGCCCTCTGATCATCTTTGTGTCCTCCTCTGGACCCACTTCAACAGTTTCATGTCCTTCTTGTGCTGAAGCTTAAAGGTTGTGTTGCACAGATTGACAGAATAAAGTGAAAAATCTTTTCACCCAAAGAGCCTTTCTTAGAATTTCAGCTAAGCAGTAAACCCTAAACAATCTGTGCTTCTCCAGCTGATGTTCTGGAGGGCTCCACTGTGACAGGAAATGCTAATTCAATGGCTCAAAACAGCCTCACGTTGCTCATGTAACAGGCTTTTGAAAATGTAATTTAACATAATGGAAATTTCCTAGAAAGGTTGATATTAATTTGCAAAATAAATGATGATCATCCATTTAAATTAAACCCACAGCAGTCCATTCATCAGCACATAATGCAAACTTCTCTTCTCCAGACAGATACCATAATTTATAGAGCACAAAGCCAGCCGGCAGTGTAAGAGCTCTGCTGCAGGCAGCAGCACTGCTGCCTTAGTTAAGGAAATGCCAACTGATTAAAATGTTCTCATGGCTCATAAAGTGCTTGAGAGGGAGCTTTGACAGCCTTGGGACTAATGTGGTGCAGCTCAGTGCCCCTGCAGCTTGTGCCTGGTGTTCAAATTAAGAAGAGCGTGTCCAGCAGATGGAGGGAGGTTCTCCTCTCCCTTTACTCTGCCATGGGGAGGNCTGTGTGACCTGTGCTAGATTCTATGGTCCTGCTCTGGCAGGGGGGCTGGACTGGAAGATCTCCAGAGGTCACTTCCAACCCCTAACATCCTGTGATTCTGTAAATTCAAGCAAAGGTGCTGTGCACTCCAGGAAAGAGATGGCAATGGCAAGTCCATCTGCTGATAGCCATCAGGTAGAAGTCTTGTAGGGTGCTCCTACATGGCCATATCACACTGGAATTATTGAGGTTTCTATTGGGCTTGTACCATCTCAAGGGATGGTGTGAGCTCCGTCCACTGAAAAAGGACATGCAAGAATCTAGCTGCAGGTGAGATGAGAGAGAAACAGAGAACCACATTAATTTGGAATGATCTTTAAGATCATCAAGTCCAGCCATTCTCTAACTCTGCTAAGTCTGGGGCTAAATCGTGGCCTTCAGCATCCCATTTCTGCTACTTTTTAAACACCTTCAGGTCTAGGGATTCAGCTACCTGTATAGGGCTGCCTGTTCCAGTCTTTTGAGAACTCTTTCAGAGAAGAAGTTTCTCCTAATGTCCAACCTAAATCTCCCCTGGTACAACTTGAGGCCATTTCCTCTTGCCCTGTGACTTGACTAGCTCCAATCTTTGCCCTGTCACTCGACTAGCTCCAATTTCCTTTCAGGGAGTTATAGAGGGTAATGAGGTCTCCCCCCAGCCTCCTCTTCTCCAGACCAAATTACCCCAGTTTGCTCAGCTCTTCCTCACCAGCTCTGTTCTCCAGACCTTTCACCAGCTTCATTGCTTCTTCTTAGGACAGGCACCAGCCTCTCAACGTCTTTCTTGGAGGAAGGGCTGTGTGAGATGAACAAAAGCCAAGCCTCTCTTTTAGCTCAGAAAAGAGCACAAAGGTTATGGATGGTTCAGAGAGGAGCAGTGCAGGGTGCAGCACCTGACCTGGTTGTCAATGACAGATATTAGCATGTGCCAAATGAATTTCATTTACAGCCACAGCTGGGAGCAACGAAATCTACATCACTGTGGGCTGTTCAAACCAGCACTTGAGTAGTGAGGCAGCAAAGCCATTAATTATGCATTGATTTTAGCAGGCATGTTTGCTCAAATTGTGCACAACTGTGGATTTTCCCCCCCTGTTCTAAAGCATCTGTTGAATATTTACACCCAGCTTCTGAATAGAAACTCATTTGTTTCTTCTTGGCTTGAAGCACAGGCAGAGAAGTTAACAGCTGTTTGCAAAAGGCCACATAATCAGAGTGTAGCCTGCAGACTACACTGGTTACAGAGAGGTTGGAGGCAAAGAAGATGTCTTGCCTGGCTGCAATCAGACGAGCACTGGTGAGGCTACATTTTGAGTACTGAGTTCAGTTTTAGGGCCCTCCCTACAAGAAAGACATTGAGGTCTTGTCTGTTAAAGGTCTTTTCCAATTGAAATGATTCTAATTCTGTGATTCTAAGAATCCTTACTGAACTGCCTCCAGTTCTGCTGTCCCCAGCACAAGAAGGACACAGAGCTGCTGGAGTGAGTCCAGAGGAGGCCACAAAGATGATGTAAGGGCTGGAGCACCTCTGCTGTGAGGATAGGCTGAGGGAGCTGGGGGTGTTCAGCCTGGAGAAGAGAAGATTTATGGGGACCTTAGAACTGCCTTCCAATACCTGAAGAGATCCTTCAGGAAGGCTGCAGAAGGACTTTTCATGAGGGTGTCTACAGACAGGACAAGGGGGAATGGTTTGAAGCTGAGGGAAAGTAGGTTCAGACTGAATTTGAGGAAGAAGTTGTCAGTATGAGGGTGGTGAGACCCTGGAATAGGCTGTCCAGAAAGGTTGTGGGTGCCTCCTTCCTGGGAGTGTTCAAGGCTAGGTTGGATGAGGCCTTGAGCGGCCAAGACTAGTTGAGAGGTGTCCCCACTCATGGCAGAGCAGTCAGAGTAGATGATCTCTGAGGTCCCTTCCAACCTGAGGCATTCTGTGATTCCATGATTCGATGGTAGATGCATGTATTCATTTTGTAGAAGAAAATCAAGAGAAAGGAAATATTATCCAACCCATGACTACCAAAATGACCTTCAAGGGTCCCTTCCAACCAGATGCCTTCTATGATTCTATGAGGCTTTTCATAAATGACTCTTTAGTACCAGGTGATAGGAGGAGAAGATATGGTCTGAAATTGTCCCAGGACAAGTTTAGGTTGGAGATCAGGAATGATTTCTTTGCTGCAAGAGTGGTCAGGGATTGGAATAGGCTACCCAGGGAGGTGGTGGAGTCACCATCCCTGGAGATGTTCAAATGTGTGGCCATGGCACTTGAGGACATGGTTTAATGGCCATGGTGGTGTTCAGTTGGAGTCTGTGATCTTGGAGGTCTTTTCCAGCTGACACAATTCTATGATCCTATGATTCCGTGCACGCTGTATATTGCTGGCTAAAGCAGAAGATAAGTGGAGAGCAACTTTCCCTTCCTCTTTCTGGTTCTTACAGGACAATCAGTACATGAGCTAACCCAACAGTAAGAAGGAGGAGCTGTTCCACGAATATCAGCCTGTAAGAAACAGAGGCCCCTTCTGCACTGAATATGTCAAGTCTCGTTGATTTTAGCAGTTGCTGAGGAAGTGCAGCTCCTTGCTAGGCACCGAGTAATTCCTGTCCAGCTCTGGAGAAAGGCTGTGCCTGGAATGTTGAGGGCAGAGCTGCTGAAAGGGGGACCTCAGAAACTGCTGAAGCTAAGGGAATATTAAATCAGTGGGAACATATTTGGGGAAGTGATGATCGAAGAGGAATAAAATAGGGGATGTAAAACTGATGTGACATTTGCAAATGATGTTTTCTAGTCAGGCTTCAAATATCTGTTACATGCAGCTCTAATAAAGTTGATGCCCTCTCAGTGCTATATAAATCTCGAGCTGAAGACAGGTTTAATCCCATTAAATATTTGTCAGGCTTTAATGCAGTAGATGATGGAAGAAGCACAATGGGGTCTGGCATTACAATTATCCTTTTCTATCAAACATCACTGCCCATGGCTTCAGAAAGAATTTTGCCTGGGACAGGACTGGCTGATCAGACTTCAGAGTTCTTTTAGTTCTGCTGCTGTTTCCTCATCTATTAACTGTAAACCAGCCTGGTGTCCTCACTGCAGGTGTCCAGTAGAAATTACCGAACCACAAAATGGTTTGGGTTGGAAGGGACATTAAAGATCATCCAGTTGCAAACCCCTGCCATGGGCAGGGACACCTTCCACCAGACCAGTTTGCTCAAAGCCTCATCAAATCTCCTTTTTAACACTTTCATGCTTGGAAACTCCACAACTTCTCTGGGAAACCTGTTACAGTGCCTCACCACCCTTCTCAAGGGGAACAATTTCTTCCTAATATCTGATCTCAGTCCATCTTCTTTCAATTTGAAGCCATCACCTCTCACCCTGTCACTCTATGCCTTTGTCAAAATCTCCTCTCCAGCTCTCCTGCAGCCTCCTTCATACCTTTATACCTTGCAAAAAAGGCCTCACGTTCCCTTATGTCCCAAGTGCCCAACCAATAAGATACATCAGATTTCAGACAACAGCATTCAACTGACAGATGAAGAAAGATGCTTCACCAGCCTGGAAATAAACTCCTGAGCTTTGCCATAACAGGAATATTTCTATACCCTTCCTTTTAGCAGAAACATGGCTATCTGACCTACTGATTCTGTAGGTTTTCTGCTTTTCAAGAGCAGAACATGCTCAAGGTCTTGTGCATGACAGGATGAGGGGCAATGGGTTTAAACTGGCAGAGGGGAGATTCAGACTAAATGTCAGGAGGAAGTTCTTTACAGTGAGGGTGGTGAAGCACTGAAACAGGTTGCCCAGGAAGGTTGTGGCTGCTCCCTCTCTGGAGGGGTTCAAGGCCAGGCTGGACAAGGCCTTGAGTGACCTGTGCTAGTGGGAGGTGTCCCTGTCTATGGCAGGGGGCTGGGACTAGATGATCCTTGAGGTCCCTTCCAACCTTACCATTCTATGATTCTATGATTCTCTGAAGCCCCCACACAGTTAGAAAGCTGTAGCCAAAGCCAGCTGCCATCACTGAGATAGTGACTGGGATGGGTTCTGCAGTCCCTTTGAGTCCAAACTGGTAGCACAGGGAACGCCTGACTCCCAGCTTGCTTCTACACTTTATATTCTTCTGTCATCCTGATATTTTTGCCAAACAAAAGAAGAATTGTAGAGCTCAGAAGTGCTCTTATAAGTGAGAACAGTTTTCTGTGACACTCAAGAACGCAGGATGGACGAGGCATTATTTAATTTCTCTTCATCAGGAAGCCATTTACACAACTCCATTTATACTTGGGATCTGGGGACATTCTCCTGCAGTTCTGTCACAAGTACCAGAACCCAGCAAAAGGAAATGCCTTTTAAGAACACTCCTCAGAAGCTTAAAGCTTCAGGGTCATCAACATCATCATCCATGTGGCAATGAAAATACTGAGAATGCAGACACTTGGTTGCTTGGGGGGTTTTAAACATAGTGGTCTCTTAATCAGCACTTAGTGCTGGGTGAGGCCACACCTTGGTACCAGGTTCAGTTTTGGGGCCCTCACTCCAAGAAAGACACTGAGATACTGCAGCAGGTCCAGAGAAGGGCAACGAAGCTGATGAAGGGTGTGGAGAACAGGGCTGGTGAGGAGCAGCTGAGGGAACTGGAGCTGTTTAGTTTGGAGAAGAGAAGAATGAGGGGAGACCTCATTGCTCTCTACAGCTCCCTGAAAGGAGGCTGGACCCAGGAGGGTGTTGGCCTCCTCTCTCTAGTAACAAGTGATAGGACAAGAGGAAATGGCCTCAGGTTGCACCAGGGAAGGTTTAGGTTGGACATTAGGAGAAACTTCTTCCCTGAAAGGGTTCTCAAAGACCAGAACAGGCTGCCCAGGGAGATGAATGAATCCCCATCTCTGGAAGTGTTTAAAAGACACAGAAATGTGTTGCTGAGGACTGTGGTTTAACCACAGCCTTGGCAGTGTTAGAGAGTGCTTGGACTGGATGATCTGAAAGGTCTTTTTCCACTCAAACATTTCTATAATTCTAATTACTTTAAACCTGAATTAATTCTTATACTTTAATTACCCACTTGTTTGGATCACTTCAGCTATCAGAGCAAGAAAGTGGCAGAGCACTGAGAGCTTTCTGGTGCTGGGCAGCACCAGTAAGAGTGCACTGGATGGCTGAAGAGCAGCACAGGGTTTGTGGCTTCACTGTTGGGTAGCACCAGTAAGAGTGCACTGGATGGCTGAAGAGCAGCACAGGGCTTGTGGCTTCACTGCAACGCATTCAGTGCACAAAAGGAGCATTTCCAACACGCCACAACTCATCAGACTTTTGGCCTTTTTACTTGTGCAGAGCAAAAGCTGTTTTTGAGAACTTTTACTGCTGCATTGTGCAGCCAGTCACCAGGGGATGTGCTCCCCATAACAATGGGAGGAAGTCAAATTAAAAATCTGTTATCATAAACTGAAAGTGTTTGGGAAACTCGGGGCAGGTTTCATGTGAAGATAAATGATACCCAGACTATCACAGCATACATTTTCCACTGCCAGGCTCTCAGCATCCCATGGAACAGTGGAACCACTCATATCTGAGTGGTAAACCCACGTGTTTATCAGTTCTTTATAGATTTAGGTCAGCCCTTCCAGGATTTCCAGCTGGAACATGAAGAGGCAAAGCAAACCCAGCAGAGAAAAGGTAATTCATTGCAGCAAGACCAGAAGTAGCCTATGTGACACAGGGAAGCCACTTTTCCTGTTGATTTTAAAGGAGAAGATGGAATTTTGCATTCTTCCCTGTCTTTGGCACCACACTTGAAGTACAGTATCTGGAGAGGAAGGATGTTGTGAGGCTCAAGGTGCCTGGGTCCCCACAGCTTCCTGAATGATGAGTGAATGAATGAAATTGTTATTTCCTTTCTGCAGTAGGGCACTTGGAGACATGGAACTTCCAGCTAAATAGAGATCATCAGAGAAGGTCAAGTTTTCCTCATGTCTCTATGGCTGCTTTCATGTCAGGCTGTGTCAAGCTCCCTTGTGCAGAGCATAGGTAACTAGTTTAAAACTGATTTAATAATGAGCTACCACTACAGTTCCTCTAGTAACAAAATAAAACCTCAAAACCACACAGATTCCAAGAGCTTCTGTGAAACCCACTTGCTTCTGTGCCTCGAGTGGAGCATTTGCAGCAGTGTGCAATGCCCTCTGGTATTTTCTGACCAGAAGAGCCTCTCTCCTGCAAGCAGAGATCAGTGGGAGGTTCAGAACTGGACAGACTGGCTTTGTTGGTTAGAATCATAACTTGCCATTGTTGCTGCAAAACAGGGAAGCAATTTATGCCCCGAGATAAAAATGGCATTTTGTCTACAATGCAAAACTCTAAGGAGTCAGGAGGAAGAATCAAAGGAATGACAAACCAAAATGAGCTGGCCAGAAAGAGACCTGAAAGCAGATATTCTAGTAGCTGCATAGAAATTAATTATATTCTTTAGAGAAGACAATGTTTAATAATGGAGATAACAGTATCGCTCTAACTACTGACTGCTTGCTTAGGTACTGGGAAGGAGCAAACCCCATGGCACCTCTGGAGCAAGCCAAAGGAATGCTAATTTCAAGTCCTTTTCGATTTCAGGTCTGGTGACTTGCTAGAAACGGTCTAAACCAGCAGTTACATTCTGAGAGCAAGGCTAAGTTTTAACCACTAACAACCAGACAAATCTTCTGGCTGCAAGACAGAGTCAGGAACTTCACAGTGGTGCCCTGGCCAGTGATGGGCTCTGCAGTTAAGGAGGTTTCTTCTAGGACTTAAAATAACCTTACTGACCTAAGCACCAAAAAGTGATGCTGCTGCAGCTTCTCGTCCCAGGACATACATCCTTTTCCTTGCCCCTTATCAGAGGCTTCTCCCCTCTTCCAGAAAGTTCATTAGAATGCAAGATCCTTACAGCTAGTAGCAATGCCTGTGCACATGTGTGCACTGAGCAACAACTACAGGCTTTGAGGTGGCTGGACAGATGGCAATGTGAAAGGAAAGTTAAGCTCTGACCACCTGTAGGGAGGATCAGCAAGGACCAAGAGTGAGTAGTCTTCTGAAATTCTTCCCTTGTGACATCTTCACCTTTGGGGACTGTTACCTGCTGCCATGGATCAGCTGCTTGCTGAGCAGGATTCAGAGAACAGAATCATAAAATTATTTTGGTTGGAAATGATCTCTAAGATCATCCAGTCTAACCACTCCCTAACTCTTTTACATCTGGGGCTAAACCATGGCACCACATCTCTGCTACTTTGGAACACCTCCAGGGATGGTGATTCAACCACCTTCCTGGGCAGCCTGTTCCCATCTTTGAGAACCCTTTCAGTCAAGAAGTTTCTTCCAATGTCCAATCTAAACAATTTTCTCTTGACTTATCACTTGTTACTAGGGAAAATAGACCAACCCCACCTGGCTCTAACCTCCTTTCAGGGAGCTGTAGAGAGCAATGAGGTCTTCCCTCAGCTTCCTCTTCTCCAGACCAAAGAACCCCAGGTCACAGAATCACAGAAAACATCCAGTTGGAAGCCACCTCCAAGCTCACCCAGTCAAACCAGCACTGAAGCATCACCACTGCCTAAGCACCAGGTCCACAGGCTGCTTAAATATGGCCAGGGATTGACTCCAGCACTGCCCTGGGCAGACAATCCCAATGTCTGAGAACCCTTCAAGTGAAGAAATATTTCCTAGCATCCAGCCTGAACCTCCCCTGGGGCAGATCCTCTGCTAGATCTGTTTCTAGAGCACATTGCTGGCTCATGGGCACCCTTCTGTCCACCAGGACTCCCTTTCCCCTACACTGCTCTCCATCAGGTCACTTCCCCACACGTACTGGTTCATGGAGTTGTTCTTGCCCAGATACAAGACTCTCCCCTTGGCCTTGCTGGATTTCATTTGATTTCTCCCTGCCATCATCTCTCCAGCCTGCCCATGTCCCTGGAGGTGTTTGAGAAATGTGCAGACAGGGCACTCTGGGACATGGTTTAATGGCCATGGTGGTGCTGAGTTGGTGCTTGGACTCAATGAGCTTGAAGACTTTTTCCAACAGAAACAACCCTACAATTCTATGATTTTGTACCTGTCTCTAAATGCTTCACACCTAGGATCATGAAAACCTGAAAACTGATTTGTTTTTTTTTTCTAATTCAGGCAAGCACAGAACCAGAAACTAGTTTGGAAAGGCTTTCAGAAGCCCCAAGACACCACCCTTTGTTTGGAGGTCTCTCCCAAAGCACGTGGCACTCCAGCACAGCAACACTTCCCAGTGTCCAGGTGAAAGCATTACCAACAGGCACTCCAGAAATCCAAGGATACTGTAAAGAACTGGAATACCTTGATGAAGTTGTAAAGCAGGATCCAATTCATCCCTGGTTTATGAAGGATTAATAAAATATGCTTGAATAGCAGCAGTTAGAAGCTCATTTTAACAACTTATCAATGCATTTATAATCATCTTCAGCCCTACTCTCATCTGTTACAGGCTAATAGATGCTTTCAATTTGTCACTCAGTGATTGAGTATTCTGACATGCTTCATTTCCTTCCCTGTCTCCATTTCTTCTGGGAAACTGAAAATTCTTTAACAGAAAGTGCTCTACAGAAGCTGTTACCTCACAAAAGTACTCTTAGTTTCCACCTCTTTCAGTAGACAATTGGGAAACTTCATGTTCACAGAATTATCAGGGTTGGAAGGGACCTCAAGGATCATCCAGTTCCAACCTCCCTGCCATGGGCAGGGACACCTCACACTAGATCAGGCTGCCCAGAGCCTCACCCAGCCTGGCCTTAAAAACACCCAGGGATGAGGCCTCCACCACCTCCCTGGGCAACCTGTGCCAGTGTTTCACCCCCTTCATAGTGAAGAACTTCTTCCTAACATCCAATCTGAATCTACCCACTTCTAGTTTGCTCCATTCTCCCCACTCCTATCACTACCTGACACCCTAAAAAGTCCCTCACCAGTGTTCTTGTAGCCCACTTCAGATACTGGAAGGGCACAATAAGGTCTCCTTGGAGCCTTCTCTTCTCCAAACTGAACAAAATGAATTATTTAATGAATTATTTTCAAGCCCTCATTTAGTTGTTCACTGTATTAGGACATGAAAGTAAGCAAGAGTGGAAGAAGCAGAGCTGCATCATGCCATCAATGCACTGGAATGAGGAAAGTATGGTGTGAACCCTGCTGGTATGATACACTGGTTACAACTGCTCACCAAAATGGATGCAGAACAGAAAAATTATCCCACTCAGACTGGGACCAGGAAGGACAGACCAAGTTAGGCTGCCCAGACTGGCTGTGGAGTGTCCTCTGGACAGGTTTCAAACCTACCTGGACATTATGATCCTGGGCAAGCTGCTGTGGCTGACCATGCTTTAGCAAGGGGGTTGTACTGGATGATCTCCAGAGGTCCCTTCCAGCCCCCACCAGGCTGAGATTCTGCAACTCCTCATATTGAGCAGTAAAATGATTCTCCACACCTCTCTTTCTAGATGTTTCCCCAAGAGATGATGACATTATGACCCATGCATGACCCATACTCAAGGTAAGATCAGTACCTCAGCCCATTCCCTTTAGCAGAAGTGCCAGGTGCCACTGTCTGCACCTTTCAGGGCTGATCCCTTCACTCTCCACTGCTTGGGCACCAAACAATCATAAAGCATTCATTAGAAGCTTTGTGCATGCAAGGACAGTGTCATATTTTTATCACAAAGGATAAAATAAAAAACAAAGAAAGCAACCTTGGCAGACCCCAGTAAAAGTGATGATGCCCCCCAGAGAACAGGAAACAGACTGGGAGAGGATTTGGCTTAATCAGGATGTGAAGGCCTTTGCTTCTCACACCATTAACCTTTGCACATTCTATGGGCTCTGGTGGCAAAAGCCTTTTAAATTAATTTCTCCCTTAGGTTTTAATTCCTTGATTAAGTGATTAAATGCAGTTCATCTTCACATAAAGCACCTGACTGTAAACTGGGTAAAATTCAACCTACTGTCCCCCCTCCTGGTGAAATAAAGACTCCAAAGAGAGGAGGGAACTTTCCTTTTCCTCTGTTTAACAACATCCTGAACTTTACAATTGTTAAGCTATCCTCCATCTGCTATAGAATCACTGAATTTATGCTTATACACCCTGAACATAAACTGATCCCTGTACTCTTAGCAAAATCAAGGTATTTTAATATCTTAAAGATGAAATACTTTCAAAAGCAATTCTGTTATGGAATCACAGCTGTGGCTTCTTAGACGTATAGACTTGTTTGGGTTGGAAAAGCCCTTTAAGATCATCCACTCCAACCATTCTCTAACTCTCCCAGGTCTGGTGTTCCACCACGGCCCTCAGCACCACATCTCTGTGGCTTGCAAACACAGGGTGTCAGCTGATTAATTGCTGACAGGAGCTTAGCAGGGGTGGTTTGTAGCTGTGTGTTGAAGAACTGTGGAGCAGTTACCAGAGAAAAGCACAAACCAGATGGCTCCAGACATTAGTGTTCAAACACATGGGCTGACCTTGGAAAGCTTTCCAGTGTCAGGCAAGCCTTTTTGGGCTGTCATTTCCATCCTGCTCACTTTCTTTTTCCATAATGAATCGAAGCACAGAAACAGCAGAGTCCCTGTCTATATTCTTTTCACACAACCTTTTGTAGGTTCCACAAGGCAAAGTGCAATCAGTCAGCTCCTGTAGATCCAAGTTCCTCTTGTCAAGGTTCTGCTTTTTCCCTTTTCTAGGGAAAGTCCAAGAGGATGATAGATTCAGGAATTAACTTTGGCCTAGACCAAACCCTGAGATTTTAAGCTTATTTTAAGTGCACAGTTCCAAGAATAATATCCTCAGACTTTGTCTCATCCAGGCAACTATTCTTTCACTTTTTGACAGTAACATTCTGTCAGAACTCTGCCTCCACTGCAGACCCAGAAATAGCCTCTTCTGACAGCACTGCACAGCTCACACATCTACTGCACCACTCACAGAAACTGAGCATCACATTATAGTCAACAGCTGTTCAAGTAGTCCTTGAAGCAGGGACTAGAATTCTAGTCACCAGCCTGATCCCTACACCACTAATTCAACATCATCCTCTTTGCTCAGGACGAGAGGAAATGGCCTCAAGTTGCACCAAGAGAGGTTTAGGTTGGACGTGAGGAAAAATTTCTTCCTCCAAAGGGTTGTCAAGCTCTGGAACAGGCAGTGGTGGAGTCCTCATCCCTGGAGGGGTTTCAAAGCCTTGTAGATATGATGCTGAGGGACATGGTTTAGTGGTGGCCAGGCAGTGCAGGGTTAACTGTTGAACCAGAAGTCTTTTCCAATCAAAGCAATTCTGATTCTGTGATTCTTTAGCTCATTGAACTTGAATTCCTTTATGGAAGAGTAGCATTGCTATGAACAGATGACAGAGCAAAAACTTAGGGTTGGGTTTTTTTTTTTTCTTCTCAAAACAAGCCTTCTTGTCTCTCAGGCAGTCCCAAAGCCATCATCTGTAAAATGACTGTGCTGGGTTTTCTTTAATGGACCTTTTCCCTTCCCTCTTCAGATTTTTAAATTCACCCCATTTCTTCCCTTTCCTCAGCCAGTGCCCACTGAGCAGCAGAGCCAAAATCTCCCTGTCAGGAGCTGTCAGTGAGTCAGTCAAATGTTTGTAGTTACAAGCAATAATATTCTAATTCTGTACAAGCATTACAGTTTTATTTACCTAATGGGTATCTAAAGGACAGGAGAGGAGCAGTTGATGTCCTTTACCTTGAGTTTAGCAAAGCTCTCAACATTGCCACCTACACTATTCATGTTTCCTAGCTGGGACAGTAAGGATTAGAGAAGTGGACAACTAGATGAATAAAAACCTGTCTGGATGATCAGGCCAAGACAGTGCTTATCAAGTGATGTTCTACCTGGGGGCCTATTACAAGGGGAGTTCCTCAGGGTCTTTGTTAATGTCTGTTACATTCCACAAATACAAGAGAAGTGATGGAGTCAGGTTTGCAGATGACACCAAAGAGGGTTTTGATATGTGCAAGGGTAGGATTATCATTTACAGGAATCTAGATCATAGAAAGCATAGAATGGTTGGCTTAGAAGGGATCTTTAAAGGTCACCCAGTCCAAAATCCCCTCCAGTCAGCAGGGACATCTGCAACTAGAACAAGTTTCTGGCCTCTGCTGTGAGGCCAGGCTGAGAGAGTTGGAGTTGTTCAGCCTGGAGAAGGGAATGCTCCAGGAAGGCTCCTGGTAGCCTTTCAGTGCTTCCAAGGGGTCAATCAGAAAGCTGGGGACAGACTCTTGAACAGGGCTTATTATGACAGGACAAGGAGTGATGGCTTGAACTAAAAGAGGGACATTCACACGGGTGAGAAGGAAGAAATGTTTGACACTGAGGGTTGTGAAACTCTGGCCCAGGCTGCCCAGAGAGCTGGGAGATGCCCCATCCCTGGAACTATTCCAGGTTAGGTTATTTGGGACTTGGAGCAACCTGCTGTAGTTGCAGATGTCTCTGCTGACTGCAGCAAGGCTGGACTGGATGAGCTTTAAAGGTCTCTTCCAACCCAAACCAGCCTGAGATTCTGTGATTCTATGCTGAGATCTGGTGCTCAGAAGCAGGTGTTTAGAATAAACTCCACTAATTCCAGCATCCTTAATAGAAAAGACAGCTTAAAATCAGCTTAGCACAGCATTTGCAGGGAGGAAAAACAGACAAAACAAACCTAGGAACTGGCATCACTTCAGCTTTGTGTCTCAGCTCTGCAGTAGGAGAGCAGTGAGGACAGCTGCCAGTTCTCTCAGCAGAGAACAGCACAGGAACAACTCTGAACTCTTCCTCATCACCAGCAGCCTTTAGTCACTGCAGCAAAGCTCCCAAGCAGCAGATCGGGTGTCACCATCACAGACTTAAACGCCCCAGACACAATAGATGTTAGAATTTAGGTCCCTGTTTTGTCCCCATTTTCACAATTTGTTCCTACCCCATTCAAGACAAATTTTGGCAAGTGACTGGTGGCTGTGACTGACTTCTCTTTCCTGAAACAACCAGCAAATGAGCAGCCTAACACAGGAACTGTAATTACAGAATACCCAGTGAGGTAGGCAGAGTATTTATAGCTTTATACCATCATTTTCCAGTATCCTTGGCCCTTCTGATGTTAGCAGGTCTGCAGAGCAGGTCAGAAAGGCTAGATGCTCTGGTTCCCTGGAACACAGCTACAGTCTTTACACTCCTCCTACACTCTCTCATTTGGTACAGGAATCTTTTCTTTGGTTTGCTCTTGAAGACTCTAAGCCAAAAGAAGAGTTTGAGTGGCTCCTGGCAAACCTGTATTAAAATTTCTACCCAAAGTCCCATTTGAAGGCAGAACAACTTAACACTGTTCTTAACTATTCTATTCCACTGTCCTGACCCTACACTCACTGAGACTGGATACGTCTGATAGGAGCAAGTAATTTGAAAAAAACCTGACCTTCAGCTCAAAAATCTCTCTGGATCTCTTTGGACCTTGCCCAGGACTGCAATTTTCTACCTAGTTACAGCTATAGTGGATTTGAAAAAATGATCTGCACTTGGATGTCAGCCCCAGAACTGCAGTGGGGATGGCAAGAAAAGAGAAGGCTCCAGGGAGACCTTAAAGCAGCCTTCCGGGATTTGAAGTGGGCTACAGAAGAGCTGGGAAGGGACTTTTGACAAAGGCCTGGAGTGACAGAACAAGGGGTGATGGCTTCAAACTGCAAGAAGCTGGATTGAGATCAGACATTAGGAAGAAATTCTTCCCCATAAGGGTGGTGAGGCTCTGGAATAGGTTGCCCAGAGAAGTTGTGAAGGCTCCAAGCCTGAAAGTGTTGCGATCCAGGTTGGATGGGGCCTTGAGCAGTCTGGTTGAGCAGGAGGTGTCCTTGCCCATGGCAGGGGGTTGGAAATAGCTGATCTTTAAGGTCTCTTCCAACTGAAACCGATTCTGTGATCCTGAGAACAGCACCAGCTTTGGCAGTGCAGTTCCAGGCTCCCCAGTTTGGAAGCACTTTCATTTCAGAACAGCTCCAGTCCAGACCTGAGTTCTAAGTGCTGGTGCTGCAGCACTTCAAGATGCTGCTGAGCCCTGCTTGTGCCCTCCTTCGCGAGTACTAAGTTCTCCCTGCAGACTGCAAGGTGCATTCATCTATGTGCTAAACATGCATCCCGGCCACTGACAGCGCTGGTTTTGCTGGAAGGAGCCTGTGAGACCAAGGCTTACCGAGGCTTCCTGCCAGCTCTCTCTAATCCACAGGCAATAGGTGCTTCTGGAGAGCGATTAACAGCTGTGCAGATTTCTTGTCTGAAACCTTGGCGGGTCCCTGCTCCCTGCGTGTGAGTCAGCAGTTCTCACTAAGCAGGATTCGACCACTCAGAACAGATTTCCCTCCTCTCAGTCTTAGCTGCTGCATTGAAGGATTTTATGTAAATGCCTTTGGGCTCCTTGTTTCTCAGTGAGTAGTATGAGGTGCACAAGTGTCGTTTGGGATGTCTTTGGCATTCCCTGATAGGCTGCTATCAGGGCCAGCCATACAGCCCTAAAGATAGAGTCCTGTTTTGATTACCCTCCAATGTTTATCATTAGGAAGGTGAGATCAGTAAGAAACTTCAACAGTCCTCACACAAATTAATCACACCCAAAGAACACAACATTTACACCCCAAATCAAAACAGAGGAAATGTAAGACCCTGCAAATCTCTGCTGAGGAAATGTCTGGGTAAACATCTGCAAGTGAGAAGAGCCAGGATGCTGCTTTCGTTCAAGCTAGCTAAATCTGAACAGATGAGAACACTGCCAC
>VWYK01029289.1:0-36464 GCA_013399775.1 Semnornis frantzii | reverse complement strand
TGGCAGGGGATTGGAACTAGATGATCCTTGAGGTCCTTTCCAACCTTACCATTCTATGATCTACAAATGTTCTGCTGTCACAAAACACAAGCATGCACAACCCTACAACATCACAGTGCAGGGGTTTGTCACGTCTCTCCATAATGGGCATGTTCCTTCTCACTGATTTATCCCCAACTTCACTCCAACCCCCTTCTGTGCAGGTGGCATGTGGAGAGGCTGAGCTGTAGTCAGCTGCAGAGCTGGGGGCAGACTACAGCTTGCATCACAGTGAGAAGCATGCGAAAATGCAGACCACAAAACCAGTATCTGGAGAAAGACATCCCCACAGAGGCTTTATATTAAAGCCTGTGAGCCATGAACAGCCCATGTAACGTGCATGCTGGGGGAGGGAACAGCATTGTTAACACTGTGTGACTCATTAAATGCATCTTATACTGGATAGTAGCAATGGGGAGAGGGTCACCCCTTGTTATTGCCCCAGGAAATCTGTCCTTTCACCCACGTGGAGGAATACAGGGAGCTCATAAGAAGGCTGGGGACTCCCTGTGTCCCTTTCTGCAAATACATCACTACCTGTCCTTTGGAGAGAGCTACCACCTCATCCATGGTCTATCAGGTGCATTTACTTTATAGCAACATGAGTGCAAAGGGTTAGGATTTGATAAACCATCTCCTGGCCATTACAAGTCTTGGCAGTGTGGAGCTGGTGGTGTGCTCCCACACACGGATGCCAGCCAAGCTGCTGAGATTTGGGTACCATCACACTCAGTCCTCATTCTCCATCCTCTGCTTGCAGTCAGCACTAGCCTTCCTCTTGACCCTGATCAAGAGATTTTCTGATCTCTGCTTATAAAACCCTTTGAAAGAAGTGGGCTTTCACCATCTTGCACCAGGGCCAGCACCGGTATGTCCTTTCAGCTGTGCCCATGGTTCACAACTAATTTAAGCCAACCTAAGACCACATTTCACCCAAAGGTGTGGTCATGCCTACCTCCTGCCCTGCCCACATATTCCTGCTTGCTTGTTTGGGTCAGCACAACTGTTTGTGCAGCTATCAGCAACTTGTATGAGTTCGATGGGTCCTTTTCCAGCCAGATTAACAGGATGATCTCCCTCACCATGTGGTTTCACAACTGCAAGCCTGGCACAGTGGCAGTGACAGGAATGCACCACTGGGGATGGGGCAGGATGAGATGGGGAAGCAGGACTCCCTTTTGGCAGCCAGGCAGAGCTGGGTTGGCTTGAACTCCTCATGAAAGCCTGCTTTTAATTTTAAACCCCTTGGTAAATAAGAATAATTCTCTTTTAATGGGGAAGTTGTGAGGCTCTGTTGTGTTCCAGAGGTTTTCTAACCACAGCATCTTTTCACGGATCATAACCCAGTTAAGTGTGTTGAGCAAATAATATTTCAGCTGCTAACAGTTGAGTCAACAGCAGGGTGATCACGATTCTAATCTTCTGTTTCACAGAGGGAGACCACGCTGCTATTTCACAAAGCTTTCTTAATCACAATAGGACTCCCCGAATCAAAGGCTCGCAGGTGTGATCTTTGGCTGGGAACAAACAGTTGCATTCGTATCAAAAGTACTCTTCTTTCCAAGCACAAATAGCCTTCAACACCAACAGCCTTCCGCTCCTTGCCCAAGAGGATTGCTTTCCAGAAAAGGAAGGTGTTGTCTTCCTGTGAGTTCAAAGGTGCATCAGGAACTTGATGGTTAGGCTGCTGCTAACAAAGCATCCTTCATTACCAAAGAACAATTCCTAGTAGTTTCCAAGGAAAAAAGGCCTACAGAAGGCCAAATCAAGTAGAATTTGGAGAAAGAAGAAAAGTGAATTTAGCCATTGGCAATGAGAAGAAGGATGCCTCTCCTTTTCTTTATTTGCAGTAGTTGAATCAATAAAATATGCTTCTGGCTCTAAGCAAGCCCCTTTCAAAAGTGATGGAGTAAAACAGACATCTCTTTCAAAGATAAGCTGAAACACTGTTGAATTTTCCTGTTGGTCTTTGTGGGAATATGTGATGGTTTGGGAGTTACCCACCCCCCACACTTTGAGAAATGGCCCAGACTAGAACTCAGCTGGCTGGAAGTTAAGGAAGGAATTCATAGATAATAGTCAATTACTGTGCTCTTTGGGAGGTTAGGTTAGATGTACATAAGAATTCCTTCTGCCCTTTCAGGCTATCATTTTCTTGTATGGATTTCTTTCCAGGTGCCTTCTTTTTACTACATCAAAATTCCAAAGAGAGGCAGAGACTTCTGATTCTCTAGAGAATTTTCCAGCAGAAAGGAGCAATTGTATCCTGCAGGGATGCAGGAGCACTATAAGCAAGAGGTGGTTAGTGTGAAGGATGTAAAGGAAAGCAGTTCCTTTCCCAGGAATGTGAAATGGGCAAACTTTTAACAGTCAGCCCCAGTCTGATTTCAAACATCAAGGCATAGAATCATAGAATGGTTTAGGTTGGAAGAAACCTCAAAGATCATCTAGCTCGAACTCCCTGCCATAGGCAGGGACCCCTCCCACTAGTACAGGGCACTCAAGGCCTCCTCCAACCTGGCCTTGAACACCTCCAGGGAGGGAGCAGCCACAACCTCCCTGGGCAACCTGTGCCAGTGTCTCCCCACCCTCACTGCAAACAACTTCCTCCTAACATCCAGTCTAAATCTCCCCTTTGCCACTTTAAACCCATTGCCCCTTGTCCTGTCATTGCAAGACCTTGGCAATAGTCCCTCCCCAGTCTTCCTATAGGGCCCCTTCAGATACTGGAAGGCTACTCTAAGGTCTCCTCAAAGCCTTCTCTTCTCCAGGCTGCAGAGCCCCAACTCTCATAGCCTGTCCTCATAGCAGAGCTGCTTCAGCCCTCTGAGCATCATCGTGGTCTTCCTCTGGACTTGTTCCAACTTGCTTCTTGTGTTGGGGACTCCAGAACTGTACGCAGTACTCCAGGTGGGGGTCTCACAAGAGCACATCTCTTGAGACATCAAATGAATATGTTACAAATTCACCTCTTGGGAGTTTTTGTGTTGATAGGCTTCCTTGCAGAATTTATGCAAGCAGGGGACTGAGGCAAACAGATCATCTGAGCCTGCAGACCATCTGCCAAAGCATATCCTTGATTAAGGCACAAAGGCTGAAATCAAATAATAGATCTGTCCTCCTGTGTGGGTGGGATTTGTCCATATCACTGGTGATGCAATATTGCTCTGCAGGAAAGTCAATCATCTCAACTTTTTTAGGGTGGCTTCTTAGGATTTGCTTGGGACAGTCTTAGGAGACACAAGGTTAGAGAGCAGGAGACTCAGTGAGGCATGGAGCCTTGTTTCTCATCAGCTCCTGCTGACCATGGTAAATCTCAGTTTTTGCACAAGGTAGAGCAGAGGCCTGTTGCAACACCAGCTCTAGCTGTGGGGTTCTTGCGGTGAGACTGTTTCCTACCTCATCAAAACCTGTTGCAAACCACCTCAGTCCAGGAAAACTGAGGTAGCAGGAAAAGAGTGGACAAAAGGAGAGGGCAAGAGTGCAAACAGGAACAAGGCTGAACCATGTGTCAACCTACAGGCCAAACTGGTCCTACCAGTGCAGCAAAAGGCTCTGGAAGGGATGAAGGCTCTGCTGGGGAGGAGAGGAGGAGAAGAACCGCTGCACAAATATGAAACATGTGCTGTTCTACAAAATCTGGGTTAAAAAAAAAAGAGCCTGTCAAAACCTGGTATCTCCTTGTAATTCAGATATGATATCCTAGAAGGAATGATCATTCTCATCTCAGGCAGTACATGGCAAGCTTGGGGTGCTGAAGTTGCAGTCTTCACTGTAGAAGATTTTTTTGCAAGTACAAGGCAGGAGATTTTGTTTGTAGGGATCTCATGTAAGTAAGAAGAAGTAGAACCTGCCTAGGAGGTGTTCAGTAAGTTGAAAACACATTGCTGTCTACTACATATGTTTTGCTTAGAGAGCGGAAGAAACCACTAGCAGAGTTGTAGCAAGTTGAGGGTGCAGCTAGCAGAGTCACTATACAAAGTGCCTTGACATAGCAGGAAGGGGGACAAAAGAGGGGAAGGGGAAAAGGAATTGAGCTTCTGGAAGGAGCAAGCTGCCACGATTTGCTTCTCTCAGCAAAGCAGGGCTTAATGCCTTTGGCAGGCAAAGAAACAGCCTTTATCCACTGCCCCTTCCCAGCCCAGGCTCACAGCAGATAGCAGGGTAATAAATCTGTCAGTCCCTCAGTGGTGAGATGCCTCCCTCCACATTCCTGTGTGAACCTGCAAAGGATTAGTAGCTGAATATCTCCCTTTGAAATCAAAGTTTAACTTCCAGAGCTTCTAATCTGACCCTGACAATCATAGAGCTGCACAAGTCTCCTGATAATAGATATGATATGGTATGATATCATTTGCAGTAAAGAAAGATCTGCATCACATAGCTGCATCTCAGTTACCTGGGAGATTCCTTCCCAGTCATCCCCACCCTTGTTTTCAAGCCAGCTGAAGAATGAGGATACAAAAGAGGTTAAAAACTAAAGTGGAGTAACTAATCTTTAATTTATTCTGGGAAAAAAAGCACCAACTTTACTTTGCCGTATTAGGTTACTTGTCTCCCCTGAAAGACCCAGGACACTGGAATACTGTGTCCAGTTTTGGGCTCCCCAGTTCCAGAGAGACAGGGATCTGTTTGGGACAGTCGAACAGAGAGTTATGAGGATGATTAAGAGACTTGAACATCTCTCCAATGAAGAATGAGAGACCTGCAGCTGTTTAGTCTTGAGAAGGCTGAGAGAGGATCCTACCAAAATCTGTAAACACCTGAGGAGTGGATGCCAGGCTCTTTTTGGTGGTACCCAGTGATAGAACAGGGAACAAGGGGTGCAAACTAGAACACAGGAGGTTCCACCTCAACACAAGGAGGCATTTCTTTACGAGGGTGACAGAGCACTGGAGCAGGCTGCCCAGGAAGGCTGCAGAGTCTCCTTCTCGGGAGACTTTCAGAACTCACTTGAATGTGTTCCTGAGCAGCCTGCCCTAGGTGTGTCTGCTTTTGCAGTAGGGTTGGACTTGATTTCTGGAGGTCCCTTCTAACTCCTAACATTCTGTGATTTTGTGATTGGTACCCCTTAGGTAAGAAGAAAGGCAAGGAAATGTCAAATTCCTGTATCAGTTCAGTAAGTCTGCTAAGCTGCTTCTTATTCCACTTACAGAACTCATGTGCAAAGTAACTGGTTTGGGTTCCTGTCCTCTAGCTCCACCTGCACAGAGAAGGCTGGCAGGATCAGCGAAACACAGCACTGGAAAACACATACCCATTATCTTACTACCCTTTGCCATTGCCAGAAATCCACAATGACTGTGGTCCAAAACACATTAAAAGCCTTTGAGCTTATTATTTACTGAAAATCACTGGCAGCAGCAGAGCTGGGTATTTCTAGAGGTTAGCAGGTGTCACGCTGCTGTGATGTATTTGATGAGACAACCAGGAAAGGCAGAGCTGCAGAGTCAAAATATCCACACTGGCATCAAACATCAATACTTTTAAGAAGACTCATTATGAAACTAGAGTTTGCTGATGCACAGCCATGGTGAATATTGATAAACTTATTAGAGTCAATCCAAGTTTTCCATCCTGGCTTTCTGTTCTGTTTTGTTTGCCAAACAGCAACAACAAAAATGTCTCTAGCAGAAACAAACAATTTCAGGCATGATGAATGCTTGTGCTCAGCCCTTCCCCTCCTACAACAGTCCACCACCCCTGCAGCTGAGCTTGGGCCAACCACGCTTGGTCTAAAGCTGTGAGTGAAAACAGCTCAGGGACCTACATTATTTGGTTTGTTTAACTCCTGGTGAGTAGGAAGCAGGGAAGCAGCACCAGATTCCATGTCTAGCACTTCTCGTTATACATAAGGCATTTTGAAGGTCAGTTTAGGATTTACAGCAGCAAATTTGCTGCAGGGAGAAACTTTAAGAAATAACAGATACAAAGCAGGCTCAGAGGAGAGGAGGGAAGGATGTGGGAAAGGACTGGTAATGAGCTGTTGTTAGTACTGCAACAGGTATCAGAGCAGAGATTCAAATCACAGTGACACTGTTATTTTAGAGAAGAAACCCATCATGAAAACCTCACTATATTAGATTGTATAAACTTATTTCCTCTAACACCTTGGTGCATCCAGAGAGCAGCATGGAGTCTTTAAATACCCTACATGATTTACATGCCCCTGCAAGTGAGGGTGCCCATCCAGGACATGCAAAAACTCAGCCTGGGTTCCAGTATTCCCCCTCCTGTGCTGGAGCATGCTTGTGCACACACCAGTGGCAGGTACAATCAGTGGTTGCTCTTGTGGCAGCTACCTCCAGGGCTGGGAGATGATGAGGGAGCCTGGCAAGGCCCCCTGCCCCCAGCATTTCTGCCTCTAAAAGAAGGGAGCAGCAGCAGATCTTCTCTGGTAACATGCCCATATGAGCTGCAGAGGCACCACCTCAGCAAGTCAACCTAAACTACCAAAGTGATCATAGCTTTGTCTAGCACCCAAAGTAAATCTAGAAACAGCATTAAAGCAAGATGGGCTCCTTATGCTTCCTTGCCTCTAAATTTATGCATTCCTCCCTCTTGGGCTTTAAGGCCCAACTAAGCTTTGCTTCACAAGAGCTACTTCTTGCTGTCCTTGCAACAAAGGGTGAGCGTCTGAAACTGAATAGCACAGCATGTGCACCTTGGAGTGCAATATAGTAACCAACACACAACCCATACTTTCTTATTTATCTTCCTGTTCTCCAGGCTGAGAAAAGTGTAAACCTGCCAGGCCTCAGCTGCTAATCCTGGGGCATTCCACTTCTGGTGATGTTTATTTTATTACTTCAGATGGCAATCAGGGCTGCTAATGAACTGACAAGTGGGTGAGAAGAGAGAGAGAGCTGCTGACTTCGCGGCAGAGGAGGGTTCTCCCCAACTCCCTGCTCTCTGTCTAGATCTCTGCCAGTAGGATGCCACTGACTTCAAGTCTCCTGTTTCACTCATTTTCAGACAGTACCTGCTTTGAGTTTGTGGGGTGTTTTTTTCTCTTTTATTGACAAATGATGCCTCTACCCAGGCAGCTCTTCTCTCTGCATGTGCAATTTTGCTGATTTTGTTGGAAAATCGAGCTCCTTCCTGTTGCTGGTAACATTTGTTCTTAGGCTGGGAAATGATGGCCGAAGGGAACTGAAACAATAGGATTCAGTGAGCATTTGCATCCGGAGGGGGAATTCTCTCCAGTGCAATCCCACGAGCGAAACTAATGATGATGAAAAGTGACGTAAGTGTTAATATTATCTCTGAGAAGAAGTTAAATTACACTAGCCCGGGGAGATAGAAGAATGGTTTAATTAAAGTCTGCCTGTGTCAGCTTTCTTGCCTGGGCATACGAGCAAAGCCTACCAGGAAAATCCTCCTACAGAAAAGACAAATACATCTGAAAAGTGGAGGATAAAAAAAAACCAGAAGCTGCCTGAAAAATGAGAGCAAGCAAGCTTCAAGCTCTTCATAAAGCCATTGTTTTCAGCTCAACTTGGTACTGCTGTTCCCAGGACAGCATTTGGGCTTCACAACCCTCTCTGCAGTCTCCCCTCTCCCCTTCTTGACGGGCTCAGGATGGCAAGATGCAAGCTCCTTTCCTCCCAGGAAGCCTTTAAGCACTTGTGAGTGTACATGCATGTGTTTGTGCACGTGTGCATGCGCGCGTGGCTCCAGGGATGTTCAGCTCAAAAGCCAGGCATGATCTGAATAATGATTTTTGTTTTGCTACTAAAGCACTGTTAATTTTATTTGCTTCCTGTGCCTCTAGGGTCTTTTTGCTCTTCTCAGTGTCTGTGAAGACTTGGAACATGCTCTAGCCTTTTGAAAAGCAGCAGGGACTGTCATCCATCATTGGCTGAATGTCAGGCATGACCATCAGCTGCAAACCATCTTGGATGAGATGGAGAGGGAAGAGAAGGGCATGTGTCCAGAAAAAACCCTGCAGAGATAGCAGTGAAAAATGTCCAAGCTGACTGCCAGATCTTGCACAGAAAGACTAACAGCTTTTATTGAACAATCTGCAATGTGTGGCAGGAGAGCAGATGAGCTCTAAGACACACAAGCTCTGAGGTGCACAAGCCTCCTCTTGTGCCTACCCATCACAGCTGTAGCTCCAGTTTCAGCCTGTTGAGGACAGGCTGAGGAGAAGCACCAGCAAGTCATGGCCTGGAAACAGAGAGGAACTCCTGAGAGCTTTGGGCCTAGAATTGCTAAAATCATATACAAAAAAAGAAATCAAAATGTCCCAACATAAAGGTGAGGAGCACCAATGGGATTAATTAGTTTCTCTCAGTCTCTCTCCAAGAAGCCACCAACAAGAGGGACCCAGGCCATCTCAACCTTTGCCTTGGGCTGGGAGCAAGACAGACCCTAAGGACATGAAAGCCAAAGGCAGTAAAGATCCATGAAGTAACTGCTTGAACCTCTGTAGGCTTCTGAGCAGTGGCGGTTTCATTTGTCTGAGGAGACCAGAAGGACCACAGTTATACATGAAAAGAGTCTGAGAAATGCCCAGGCATGTCATGATGGTGGATGATTGCAGCTGTCAGGTTTGGACCAACTCAAGGTGAGAACCAAGGGAAGAAGACTTCTGAGATGACACTGCTTTGTTGTTACCCCTTTGCCAAGCTAGAGCAAGATGCCTGGAAATGTCCATATCCAGTCATTTCAAGAGGTCTGTTGACACTTACTGTGATTTTCTGAGAGGATCTTGGAGACAAATAACTTGTCCTCTCCTCCTGCTCTCCTATCTCAACTACACATCTACCTTTACATATCACAACAGGTGGCAGTTGTGTACAATGGGAATTGTATAGCAACAGCATAATTTAGTATTAGATGCTTCTGTCAAAGGATTGTATCTGATTGAATAATAGTAGAGGAATTGGAAGAAAAATTCTGATGTACAGCCTCCAGAGTGGAGAAAAACACATGAAAGACTGAAGTTCATTCATGTTTTGAAGCTGAGTAGAAAGAAACAGAACTACAATTATTTTTTTTTTCCTTAGAAAACATATTTGCTTTTAAGATCTAGAAGGCCACATATTTCTAGCAGGGAGGCATCTAGCACTGAGAAATTTGGCATATAAAAAGAGTGGTCTGTGAAGGTCTGTCAGGTCTGCAAAAGACATTGACAGCAGGCAAGAGCTTTTAGACAGATTTGTGGAAGCAAAAGAGGAGTTTGGCTTAATATTAGAAAAGGACCTGTCCACAGAGACATTCAGAGAAGCTCAAGAGGCATTACTGTGGTCCTTATAGGGAAGAGAGTAAAGCTTTGCTCATGCAAATAAATTGAAGTCTGAAAAATATCCTACTCTGGTGGGAGATGTGCATTATTCCTTGCAGGTACTGATGCTTATCTGGATCACTTGAGCACTCTATCTTACCAGTGATGACTTCAGTCAGTCAGCAAGAAATTGTATCAAGGCATTTGAAATCTCACTGAGCTGAAACTTGGATAGCAAAGTCATTACTATTTTTCTTTTTTCTTTTTTTTTTTTTCTTCCCCAGGAGAACCTGGATCTTGCATCTGGACTGTGGAAGATTTAGGTCTACCATTGAAACAAAGTTCAATGCCCAGTTTTTATTAGCAGGAGTTCATTCCTGCAGGTGCCAAGTGAAGGACTAATATTCCTTGGCAGCAAGAAATATCTGTCCAAATTTCCCTTTAGGTGCCTAAAAATTGACTTAATCTTCTCCTAATATACCAAATGACAGACAGAGATTTCTTAAATAGATCAGTTGAGATCTTTTTATCCATCCTTACCACAACAATCACAATACAAAAAGCAAGGAGCACATGGTATATGGCATTTGGATCTAAACATTATTCAACAGCTCTTACCCACTGAATTCTTTGTTGTCTGTGTTATATGCCTTTACTTCTTAAAGCCAGGGCTGGAGGCAGCTATGCATGTGTATAGGTGAAAAGACCATCCTGTCCCCAGAGAAGGCATCATCTTAGCCACAGCATATGCCTGCTTTGTAACAGGGCAGGAAAGCTAAGGGTCCCTTCTGCTATTGCTGTGGCATTCTCCTGTTTAATTGTTAAGTGTTACCCAAAAAGCTCTAATTTAAACAGAGCAGCTGGAGAGCTGTGACCACAAGTGTATGGAAAAAATGCATAGCTGGTCCTAAATTGCAGGAACCTGCCATTATTCTTGGAGGGGTTTTAGTCTCCAAGTAGAGGCCTTACACAAAATAATGTTCCATGGTGTGTCTTAAAGCCTGACAATCTCAAACTACAGCAGTTTGCATCTGATGCTCAGGCATGGAAATCAATAACAATCTCTCTTGGGATGATGCTGCCACATCAAACACTTAGGTCTGACTGTGCCCAGTTGTTTCATTAGGGGAACTAATGGCCCAGATGATTTGTTTTGTTTGTTTGGGTTTTTTGTTTTGTTTTGTTGTGTTGTGGGGTTTTTTTGTTTTTGGTTTTGTTTTTTTTTGTTTTTTTGCCACTGTTGGCAAACTTAATTGTGATCTAAATGCTTCCATTAAAAAAAAACCAAACAAACAAAACCAAAAACCCACAAACAAAAAAAGCCAAAACCCCACCCCCAAAAACAAACAAACAAACAAAAAAAACACCCCAAAACCAACCAAACACCTTTCTTCTTATGATTTAGGTATGACTTCTCTAAAAGTCAGCATTTAGGCATGGTGGTAGAGGAGATGCTGAATGCTTGCATCCTTGTGTAGTTGCCCTACTGCCATGCCATTGCCTTTGCTTGCATCCTTGTGTAGTTGCACTACTGCCATGCCATTGCCTTTGCTTGCATCCTTGTGTAGTTGCACTACTGCCATGCCATTGCCATTCAGGTGTGTATTTTGTGGTATCACCTAGCCCAATGTATTAGGTATTATAACATCTCTAGCTACAGTAGTCCTCAAGCTATGGCTATGGGACAAATAAGAAAAGCAGAAGCAAAGAAACACTGCCAGGCCAGGAGCATGCAATGCCACAGGGAATGCCACCACTCATTGTTAGTTTCTGCTGGGACATCGAGGTGTTGATTGTGGCTATACAGGCAGTTACTTACACGTAATACACACATAATCCATCAAATCTGTTTCTCTCCAATTTAGAAGCAAGAATGTTGGGGGAAACTACATCAAAGGCCTTCCAGAAGTTCAGGCAGATGAATTCTGATCGATAGGTTTTGTCTCATCCACTGATGCAGTTACTGCAGGATAGAAGGTCATTCCTGTGGCCCCTTAGGCACAATTTACCCCTGGTGAAGCTGCATCAAACTTTCTCTCCTGTTCTTGCAGCTGAAGAGGAAATGTCCATGAGATGGAAATACTGCTCAGCAGCCATGCCTGGCCCAGTAAGGATGCACGACGTTGACAGAGTTTGCTTTATCTGTGACATGAATGCTGCTGAGCCACAAAAAAGCAGAGCTGTGACGTGTCAAGTTATAAATAAGTCATTGTGAGGAAAGTGTGCACCGTCTGGGCATGCAGCCACAGCATTCATCCTTAGATACGCATTCAAATCAGCTCCATTAGTATCATATTCTTCTGTAATTACTCCATTGATTCAAACTGCATCTTATCTCACCCCAAGAGCTGTGGAGACCCTTTAATTTACTGAAAGACAAAAGGAAGGAGAATGCTAACTTCACATCCACACTGTGTTCAGAGCAAGGCTATGGAGAAGACAAAAACAGGGCATGAAAGCCTACAAATGCTGAACAGCACCAGTTCCACCGGTGCTAGAGTCAGTCAGAGCAAAAAGATGAATGCTAATGGGATGGCAGTGTTTACTTCAGCATCCCAGGACTCATGCTTACCCTAGCTGCAGAAAGGGTATGAACTATTCAGTGACCCTGAGCTGTTCCGTGTTGGTGATGAAACCCAAAACCTGTCAAGTTTCATGCAGGCTCCAATTTCCCAGTGGAGGTTTCAAAGTGCTCTCGTTACAATATCTTGTTTTCAGAAGTACCTTTCATGAAACTTTATAAAATCTCCTCTTTAATCCCCTTTAAATAAGGGTCTCATGACTTCCAAGAACTGCCTCAAAGATTTACTATTTCTGTTGTTGTTCTTGGCACACAGGAGGTTCATTACAAGCAAGAGCTGTTGGAATAGGTTTCAGGGTGAGAGAAGGCACGAAGTAAGCTCTTAGTCTGGCCCTCATCACTCTGCTATGCAGGAGCTGTTAAAGAACAGCAGCTGAAAGTTGCATGCCCCCCCTGGAAAAAAATAGCTGATTCAAGCTGAGCAATGAATGGGTAGGAACTAGATTCAGAAAAGGAGAAGAGTAGTTTCTTGTCAAATTTGAGGGAAAGGCACCATTTTGGTCAGGGTCACATCTGGAGCACTCATGTATCAGCTAAAGCAATGTCACATGCAAGATGAAAGAGAAGGTTGCTAGATGGGGACTCCTGCAAGCAGGTGAGGTGTGGTGGTGCTTGTCAGGGTGCACCAACCTAGTGCTGGCAATGCTGCTGTGCACCATTCTGGGATAGGGCACAGGGTCTCTTTGACCAGAGCTTGCTACTTTGACTACTAGGATGGATTTTATGCAGCATATATGTAGGTCATGGAAGTAAATGAGTTGCGTGTTGGCCAGGATGAAAGACTCTGTGCTGCACAGTGCCATTACCTCTGTGGTTATGTGGGAGTGGAAAGCAAAGAAAAAAGGTAATAAGAAAGTCTGGTTTCACTTAGGTGCTGTTTGTGTTGAGAGTCAAGAAGTCCCAGCCCACACAGACTGTCCCCAGACAGCTGCCAGCTGGAGAGTTAAGAGGAAGAGGAAGAGATGAAGGGAAAACATTACAGTAACATATGCTACTAAGAGGTTTTGGAGGTGAAGCACAAGGAAACAAAAAATGTAAGTAAATCTTGTCCTAGGACTCTCTCAAGCTTCTTATAGGGCTCTGGTCCAGTCATGAAGGCCATAACCTCCCAGCTGAGTTTGCCAGTGTTGAAATGTAAATGTGAGTTAAATAAATGACAACACTTTATTTGAGGTGCTAATGCTGGTGGAGGTAAAGGTGTTAATGTTTCTCTGGCAACCACATCTGAATGCACCTTGAAGGGATGGTCTTTAGCCTCTGGATTGAATCTGCTTAAATTAAAGCAAATTTGCTTTGGAGAAAATAAAGGTATCTCTTGCTTGTTCTGCCAGAGAAAAGACTCTTCCCTTGCAATTTCCCTAGTCACACTGTGAAATGTGACTACAATCTTCTGTGGAAGGGTAGAGTAAAACCTTTACAAAGGTAAGCAAAGGAAACAGTTCAGCATCAGCTAGCTACCATTCATCGAGTAATGCTCTTCACATCCTGCCCATTTTTACTTGCTAACTAGTCATCAAAATATATACCAAATTATACCTGAAATTCTTCCTTCATCAGTTGGACACTTGGGCCCATGGGGCCATCCAGCACTAGGGGAGACTTGGACACCATCACTCTTGGCTATTTTCCTGAAAAGCATAAGCAGGACCAAGAATGGTGGCAAGGACTGTCTGTAGAAGCAGGTACTACATAACTATGAGTATATCTGAGTCTCTCTGTAGGAAGTCCCATTATTTTTAATGGAGTGTTTTCCATGTATTTCTGGAGTTTACATACAGGGTGTAAGTTCAGTGTAGGGCTTCACCTAGGCAGCTATAGGCATATTTCCTCCATGTCAACTGTCCTCATCTTTTGTGGTCCTGTATCTCCTTGCAGTGAGTGCTTTCCACTTGTGTAAACGTGTGACAGTAATCAGGCTGGTGTACAGGTGAGCTGCATGGGTATAAACAACTGTGCAAAGTGCCAAGGAAGGAGGAATCAAGCTCTCAAGTCCTCGATGCAATGTGTTACTCAAACTCCTTAGATATGAACCATACCTACAAACCAATCCAAAGAACAAAATGAGGATGATAATGTCAGTTTATCTTCTGTGTTGGGAGGGGGATTCATAAAGCTTCTCTTCAATTTCCCTGAAAGCTGCAATTGAACTTTGAATTCGGGAGTCTGTCATCATTATCTTGCGACTCAGATCAGTTCTGGTTCAAAGCCCAGTAAAATCATTACTGATGGTACTGACAGCCTGCCTGTTGGCATCCAGAGACTGAAAACTTCAAGTTACATTGGATCAGATGGACCCTCAAGCTTCTCTGGAGAAGAACTAACTTAGGTATCAAAAAGATGTGGGTGGAAAAGAGACAAAGTTACACATTAAAGGTTTGGCAGTAGATATGAGGTCCTCTAAAAAGGTATACATACCCTAAAGGTATAAAACTGACACTTCATATAGAATGCCACAAGTGAGCCTGACTACAGTGAGTCTGCCCAGGTGCAATGGGAAACACAAACTAGTTCAGCAGAGGTATCATTCCCAGGATCTCTCATTTAAGGTTTCAGCTATGATTTTCTGGTGTCTCGAACAGCCTGGAAGGGAAGGAATTATTCACAGAATCATAGGATCACAGAACTTTAGAGCTTGGAAGGAACCTCCAGAGATCACTGAGTCCAACCTCCCTGCCAAGGCAGGATCCTCTAGGGTAGTTGGCACAGAACTGCATCTAGGCAGGTTTTGACAGTCTCCAGAGAAAGAGACTCCACAACCTCTCTGGGCAGTCTGTTCCAGTGCTCAATCACCCTCACTGTAAAGAAGCTTCTCCTCATGTTGAGGTGAAACCTTCTATGTTCTAGTTTATAGGCATTGCTCCTTGTCTTACTGCTGCTGACCGGCAAAAAGAGATTGGCCCCATCCACTTGATACCCACCCCTCAGATATTTGTATACATTGATAAGATCTCCTTTCAGCCATCTCTTCTCCAATTATGGTGTTTGGGTTTCTTTTGTTTCAGAAGAAACCCCAAGATGAACTCTGAAGGTAAGCAGAGTTGAAGTCAGATGAATGATATTGCTAGTAGAGTCACTAGTGTGTTTTTATCAACATCAAACATTCATTGAAGTCACAGCACAGTGTTGGTTCACAACAACGAGGCTTTCTCCTAAGTTTCCAGCCCAAAGTTTATCAATAGCTAAAACTGGACTTGGAAATGAAAGATGAGATCTATTTTGATGCTATAGCTGAGGCTGAAAGACTAATGAAGCAAGTTTCAGTGTATAGTTCTGGCAGCTTTGATTTACTGCCTTGTAAAATCTGATAAAGACCCTCCAGGCAGAATCCAAAAGACAAATGATTTAATTCTTTACATGCCAGAATCAGGACAAATATGCTAGATGTGAAGAACTTCATTGACATTTAATCATGCTTTGTTACTGAGGCAATGTCTAAATATTGAAACCCCAGTCAGTTATTTACAAGTACATTTCTGCCACAGTAATTTGTGACCAAACAAGTCTAACTCGATCTCTTTGGTAATTATGTTAAAATCTTTTTTTTTTTTTTTTGGATCATGTTTTTTTTGGATTTAAGGCTGACTCCATCTGGAGCAGATGCAGTCTTCTCAAAAAAAAAAAAAAAGGAGTAACTGATTGAATTCTGGATTTGCTTTCGTTCGTACAACTCCATTGTAATCCAAAAGAAGTGACTGCATGTCCCAGGGGGGACAATCAGCTGGAAAATCTTGTTAATTAGAATATTGTGTTCTCAAATTAGAATTTGATGCTGCTACTACTGAAAAACGGACTGATCCTCTGCTCAAAAAGGATTATGCTGACAGGTAGACAGCAGGTCTCTTGCTGATGAAAGTTCTCAGTGTGTTTGTCATTAGCCCCTTGCTGTTGCCATTTGGAAAAATGAAATTGCTAAAAGAGAATGGGAATTTTCCTGACATGACCTCAGCTTTTGTGGAAGAATTTGATGCAGTAACATGAATGAAAGGTCTCCTGAATAGGACTGTGATTTCCTGTGTTGATACAGCATGCTGCTTCTTGCACCTTAAGAAGTATATGTTATTTTAATTTCTAGATCTCAGCATGATTGCATAGGAAAGGGGAGAAATTTTGTCTGTTTATAGCTGGACAAACTGAGATACAAAGGAAAGTTCAGATATGTCAAGGAAGATGGAAATTTGTGTTGGTTCTCTACTAGCTCCTTTAGTGATGTCTGGACGTTATTACTTTAGAACAGTAATGAGCTCTGCTTCAGGGACTGAAATGCTTCCAGACCCTGTTCTCTAGCAGCTCTGTACTTTCTCCTCTCCTTTCCTCCCACTAAGGCCACCCACACCCTGCTCACAGAGACCTCTTTCTGTCCCTCTTTCTGTCCTCGTGGCCCATGTTTTCCCTCAGCCTCATGTTCCAGTCCCTTCCCTTAGATGTATACCAGATGTCCTGTGTGGCTCCCACCCACTACCTTTTCTCTCCATCTTCCTCTCTCCCATGCCAGCAGCTGTGTGTGTGGCCCTAAGCGCATCACACACCATGACCGTGGCCTCCCTCTCTTTTCATCACAGGGCTCTTCCCCACCCCTTGCTGGAGTCCTATTGCTGAGACCCTCTTCTTCCCCTCCACGTTTGTTGTGTTTCCTTCCCTACTGTGGCAGAGTCCAAATCCTCCAGTATCTCCATGTGCCACACTTCCATTCTCACTCCATCAGAGTTGGTACACATGGTGCATGTTGTCTTCCACCTTCTGCACTTCTGCTTCCAACTGGTGCACCACAAAGCCTCTGACTAGCCCCACGTTCTTATTTTGCTTCGCTCATTTTTTTCTTCTTTGCTTGGGAAAGCAAATGTTTGGAGTGCTAACCTTTTACAGTCAGCATTGCTGACAGGCAGAGCTGAGGTGGAGGACAGTGGTGTGATTAAGCTGCCACTTAACAAGTCTCTGATGTGTGTACCCTCACAGAAAAGCTGGGCATGGATACTTCGGCATCAAGACCTCTGTGAGTCTCCTGTTTCTCTCCAGCATGCCACCAGCTCAGCCCTTTGGTAATAGAGTGCCCTGAAAGCCTGAGACTAATCAGGTGCAACATCTGGGCTCGCATGTCATGCACAGAGAGTTGCTCCTCATGTATGTGGAACTTCACAAGTGTCACCAACAACACCCCACAAGACCTTGGCAGGACAGTCTCAATGCTGACAGGCAACAGAAAGCCAAATTCCTAGCTAGTTTCCTCACAGGTCTCCCCAGTGACAGAACAACATTGAGGAACTTACAAAAAGATGTTTGTTGGAGACTTCAGGACAGGACCAGGCATAAACCTCATGAATGGTTTTGTAGCTTGTTCTTTAAAATAACCAACAAAACAGTGATGGACAATTTGATGTGGTGACTTGGGTGACTAAATCATTTGAATGGCCAGGGCTGTGCAGTGGTGGGCCTTATTCTTCCTAACTAAACCTCTGTTTTGAGATTGCTGTATGTTTGTACTGACCATGTATACTCCTAGAGAAATCCCCAGTGCAGGTCTGTCAGTACAATCAGTGCTCCAGCACTGCAGAGGCATGGCAGCATCTTTGTAACAGTACAGTGGCAGCCTTTCAGCACTATCTGCTCCAACACCACCGACCTGCAGTTGGAGATGTCTGGGTCCAGCAGAGGAATATTCTTGTGCTACAACAGACACATACAGGGTAATGTAGGTGTAAGCAGTGGCTTTGATAGCACAGAGAAGAGCAAAGGTGAGCAAAGGCAGAGTGAAGTGGTTGGAAGGTAGGAGTAGAAGAGAAGAAATTGTCACATTGTGAAACCAAGAGCACCACTGTCTGCGTTGCTGTCTCAATGACACCAAAGAGATGCCTCAGTCTGGGGCACTTCAGCCTGGAGAAGAGAAGGCTTTGAGGAGACCTTAGAGTAGCCTTCCAGTATCTGAAGGGGGCCTACAGGAAGGCTGAGGAGGGACTATTTACAAAGTCTGGGAATGACAGGACAAGGGGCAATGGGTTTAAAGTGGCGTAGGGGAGATGGAAACTGGATGTTAGAAGGAAGTTGTTTGCAGTGAAGGTGGTGAGACACTGGCACAGGTTGCCCATGGAGGTTGTGGCTGCTCCCTCCCTGGAGGTGTTCAAGGCCAGGTTGGCTGAGGCCTTGAGTGCCCTGTAGTAGTGGGAGGTGACTCTGCCTATGGCAGGAGGTTGGAACTAGATGATCTTTGAGGTCCCTTCCAACCTTACCATTCTATGATTCTATGATTCTATGATCCTCTTTCCTCATCCTTGCAAGATGCATATAGACATCAAAATCCAAACATCACACAACCACAGAACTGTTGATTGGCAAGAGCCTCTTGAGGTCTCTTGTCCAACTTTCTGCTCGAAGCAGGACTGATTGCAACACTGTATCGAGTCAGCCATAGCTTTGTTCAGGCAGGTCTTGAAGAACAGTATCCCAATCAATTCTGGGTGATCTCTTCCCATGCACTACCCTCCAGATCAGAAAGCCTTTCCTAACATCCAACCTCAACCTCCTAGCAAGAGAAAAAAAATGCAAGTTAAACCACAGAAACGTGTTGGTGACAGAGATCTTTGGCTCCTCGAATGACAGTCATACTAAATGCACTTACTCCATCCCTGGTAACTATCAGTTAGCTCATCTTCAAAATCTGCTGTGAAAGAGAGATGCCTGTGTCTCCATAGCCAGCCCAAAGCAAATTACCTCTCTCACACAGCTCCAGTTGTTCCTTACATTCTGTGCAAGGGTTGTAGATGATGACAACAGGGATAAAATGATGTTCTACAGGGCCCCCAGGACTGGTAGTAGCAGTATAGCCCACCTGGAAATCCTGATTCTGATTTTTTTTTTTTTTTAATTCCATCAGCTATATCCCATATTAAACCTTTTTGGAAACCTTTTACAAGAACAGAAATCTTTGCCAAACACAGTATTACATGACTGTGAAGAGGAAGTGAGGAGATGCACTCTGAATATATGTGATTCGGCAGGGAAATTGGTAGATGAATGGACTGTTAAAATAGAAGCTGTGGTATGAAAAGGTTGAGTTCCACATGTGGCTTCTATTGCTCACTGTTTATCACAAGGGGGAAAAAAGCATCTTGTTACCTAACCAAGAGAAAATGAGAACAGTGCTACTTGGCCATCACTCTTCAGTATTTTAGTAGTAACAATGGTAAAATGTCCAACTTTATGATCTTCTAATCCAGGCAAGAACAAGCTGAATTCATCAAAACTGTACTCTAAACCTTACTGTTGCCTCCAAGCACAGAGAAACTAAAATAAGATGGAAAAAGGATTCTGAAGTCACTGAGGTATCTGGCTGAAGGGGCAAAAAGGCAGCACTCATTCAACTTACTGGGAAAATAAATGCCTGTTTATTTCAAGGGATTTTGGAGCAGGTTCAAAATAAGTGAGGGTCATTAAAAGATGGGAAGGTGACTGAACAACACCTACTGTAAAAGTGCCCACGATTAGTATAAACATCCCCTAAGGCTTCTGATAAGAGTGTGGGAAAGCTCTAGCTGTTGGATTGTATTAATTTAGGAAGGACAGCCATTAGTCCTTTCTTGACTGCAAGACAATCAATACCAGATAAAGACTCCTTTGGATTTTCTTCCTCCCTTTTCATACTCTGTTAAAGTGACCCAGTTCCCTTACCTTGTTGCATAGCAACTTCTGGAGCACTCACCTTTGGCACGTGGATGATAGATGGTCTGGGGATGTGAGTGCAGAGTGCAATAACCTCATGGCTTAGCTCCTTAGCAGCAAACACTGACGACTCCGCGGTAGCAGACACTGACTGAGCAGCAGCACGATTGCTAGAATTTCTGCTTTTGTGGTTGCGTTTTTCAGAGCTTCTGCTGGTTTTGAACATCTCACTGCCCCTCTCTGTTCTGTGTTTGGTGCTGCTGCTGCTGCCAGCTCTTGCAGATGGCTGCAAGCACACCGCTGAGGTTGCCTCGGTCCTCTCCTTCTCCATGGCCAGAGGGCTCGCGTTGGGCTGGTCAAGTGGAGTGTTTTCGTGTGTGTTTCCAAAGCAGGTGAGCAGGGCTGAGCAAGGGAAAGGATGCATCTTGGATGACAGGTTATCGGATCCTCTTAGCCTGCTTTCCACATCCGCATAATCAACAGGCTGCAGTCCCATCCAGAAGAGCACCTAAAGTGAAAGTCCAGGAATAATGTCATTCCAGCCTTCCTAAAAGAGAGCAGCCCTTTTATTGCTGTCAGGAGCATTCAGGAAAGGGGTACTAAACCTCCTGCTCTGTCCTCCACAGAAGTCAGGCCACTATCTCCTCGCCACTGCCCTCTCCTATTGCCTGCCTCGCAAAGAAATGCAGGCATAATAAAAAGGTTTGCAGCCCTTGCATGCTCTTCCCGAGAGCTGTCAGCAGCTAAACAAAGCCCTTGCAATAGCCCCATAACCCTGGCGGGCTACGGTTACAGGAGCGGCCGCTACAGCGCCGGGCGGTCCTCAATCACTAGTGCCACAGCCTCAAATTACCTGGTGAAAGAGGCAAAAAGATAACGTAGCCTGAGCTCTCCAGCCATAACATCATCAACACGTGTATCAGTGTCATCATAACAATAGTAGGGCTGGCTCCAGTTACGCTGTGCAGGTATTTATTAGTGATAAACCCCCAGATTGCTCATCCATCACTGAACCAGATCAGAACTGGACTTTCAGGTTCTGGCTGGGCTGTTCATCGTCAAGAAGGGACAATGAGCGGCTGCTTTGGTCTAAGAGAAGGTGGTAGGGTGCTGTGTGGGCACCCCAAGTCCTGGTCCAGCACAGTGCTACGGCACAGGTGGCATCTATCCCCGCAGCTCCTCTGGCCACACAGCGCTCCTGGCCACGCAGCCTCATTTGTCCCAACTCCTCTCAAAAGGCACCTGCTGCTCCTCCTGGCTCCCTCCATTCTGCAGGGAAAACCGGGAAGCATCCTACTCAAACTCAGCTGCTGTCGGGTAGGTGTAAGCAGAGACGCTTCCTTTTTCAGCGGGCAGTGGCTCAGTGCTGGCTACTAAAACAGAAACTAAAGGGAGGAGGGAGAGTTTGCAGTTAGAGCATCTGCCTCCAGAAAATCCCAGCTCCTTCTTTTTTGCACTGCTACAGGCTTCCTGTGTGACAGCAGAGATGTTATTTGATCTCCATCGGTGAAAAGGAGGAGACTAATCACTTCTTTTTTTCCACCCACCCTCTATATCCTGTCTCTTTAGAAAAGGTTACACTCCTGAGAGCAGCAGTTTGTTTTTGAGTTGCTCTTACTTTGCATCCATCAGGGTGACCATGGATCACTCTGAAAGTGAATCCATTGCAGACGGATCTGTTCCGCAACCACCTGGATGCTCTGCTCTTCTGCACAGCAGCAAATTGGAAAATGTTGTGCTTTGCTTTAGGCAACAGGTGAATAAAAGTGGATTTGAAGTGGTTTTTTCCTCTTTTAAATCACTTCAGTTCTTTACTGGATCTGACCTTGGATACTGCTTTCCCTTGGTTTCTAATTTGTCAGAGGCAGGATAATTCACAAAGCTGGAAGGATGCACTTAATGTTAAACTCTTTCTTTCCTATCTTTGGCCATGCAATTAAGATTCATACCAAACCAAACTCTTGGGTCTGGGAACCAGGAGCTTTGGCTAACCAGACATTCTGCTGCTGAAATGGGTACAGCACAGACCATTACATTGACTTAGCTGTCTCCCAGCCAGGCAGGTTGCTTCCATCAGTGAAAGCTGGGAAGATCTGAAGGCTGCTTAATAAATTAGTTCTTTTATAATAGCTGTTACTAGTTTCTGAAGTGGATCTGACCTCTTGTGGCAAGGCCAATGCCATTCTGGGGTGTATTAGAAGGGCTGTGGTTAGCAGGTTGAGGGAGGTTCTCTTCCCTCTCTACTCTGCCCTGGTGAGGCCGCATCTGAAATACGGGGTTCAGTTCTGGAAGAGCTTCAGGTCACTTTCAAGAGGATTATCTTGTTTGGGATTGGAAGGCATCTTTAAAGGCCATCTAGTCCAACACCCCTGCAATGAACAGGTGCATCTTTTAACTCGATCAGGTTGGTCAGAACAACTTGACTTGGAATGTTTCCAGGGATGGGGCATCTACCACCTCTCTGGAGAACCTGTTGCAATGTTTCACCATCCTCGTTGTAAAAAATGCATTCCCTGTATTGTGGTCTGAATCTCCCTTCAGTTCAAAAACATCACCCCTTATCCTATCACAGCTGGTCTTGCTGAAAAGTTTGTTCACATCTTGCTAATAGGTCCTCTTCATGTACTAGAAGTTTGCAATGGAAGAGCTTTTTCTTCTTCAGGGTGAACATCACCAACTCTCTCAGCCTTTCCTCATAGGAGAGGTGTTCCAGCCTTCTGATCATTTTTGTGACCCTCCTCTGAACCTGCTTCAACAGATCCATGTCTATCTTGTACTTGAGTCCATCAAACTGGATGCAGTATTCTAGGTGGGGTCTCGTGAGAGCAGAGAAGAGGGGAACAGTCCTCTCCTGACCTGCTGCCCATATTTCTTCAGACCAGAACCATATCTTAGATGCAGCAGATGCATCTCTGGATCCTCATGGCCTGATCCAGTGCCCCAGAGCCATCCTCCGTCCTCCCAGCCAGCTGTGGAATGACTGCTCTGCTTGTACAGGTCAGCATATGGATGCAGCAGATTGCCAGATGCCCTTTCGGAAATGGAAGAGCTGAAGGCCACTTTCCCAGTGGGGATTTTTCAGACAACTTTGATTTTTTTCCAGCTTCTGCCCAACTGGCCTGGGGAAAGGGATGGGGGTCTCAGCCTTCCCTTGGCTGGTCTGCAACTGTGTTACTGTTCCCTGCAGCAACAGGCAGGCTCCACTGTGGTGTAAGCAGAAATGCTGACCGAGCCCTGATTGTGAGAATTGTTCTCTGGCTGCCCCTTTCCTGCTCCACTGGCTGAGGCAAGCTCCCTTCCAGTTGCACACCACAGATGGCTAATTAGGATCATGAAGAGATGAAATCTGCTCTGTGGCCTTCTGTGCTGGGAAGGGGCTCTTCGTTATGCAGATGAGCTCCATCGCTGTGCAATTCTGCCTTTACTATATGCAAATACAGGCAAGCAGAAGGAGCCCAGCCCACACTGTGGCCCAGGCTGTGGCACGGTCCTGCCCTCAGGGACCAGGAATTTGATTTTAGGCATGGACAAAGGGGAGAAATTGGGCATGCAAAAGAAGGGAGCAAAGTCAGGGAGCAGGAAAGACAGGCTTCAGGCTTCTTGTCATCCCTACTGATGTCTTCTTTGAACTGCCCTCATATCTACCTAAAAAAATATTTAGTGCTATTTAACTTCAAGGCACCATCATTATCTCTTACCCTTAAAATTGCCTTTTGCTGCTTGACTGTGCTAATTACAATGTGACAACTACCTCTCAGTAAAAAATTCACCCAGTTCCTTTGACTCTGCAGGTCCTTAATCCACCAAGTTTCTGTAACTAACAGATGGATTTGCTGATCTGAGAGCCATGAGGAACTGTGCCAGGTACCCTGTGTCACGTATGGGCCACAAAATCTCACTCTGAAATTTCCAGTGAAGGGAGAAACACTTGTATTTCCTTCTTCCCTCACGAAGAGAGGCCTGAAAATTCATCATCAGACTGGATTTCAGCCATATATATTGTTCTTTGCCTTTTGCATGCCTGCTGAACAAATCCTGGTCTTCATCTCAGCACAGCAGTGATTTGTGCGTAACAACAACCAGAATCAATTTTAAAGGGCAACATACTGCAACATTTTAAAATGTTATACTGGATTTTGTTTTGTGTTTCTCTGTAAACCTTTGGGTGTTTTGTAGAAACACACTGAAAATGTGAACATTTCATTTATATGAAGAAAAACTCATTTTCCCCTTTGTATTAAGAAGTCATCTTTCTTGCTAAGAAGTTTCCTGATGTTCAGAAGGAACCGCCAGTGTTTCAGTTTGTGCTCATTGCCTCTGGCCCCCAGTCTTCTTTTCTCCAAAGTGAACAATCCCAACTCAGCCTTTTCTCATAGAAGAGATGCTCCAACCCCTTCATCATGCTAATGGTCTTTTGCTCAACTCCCTTCAGTATGTTCATGTCTGTCTTGTACTGGAGAGCTTAGAACTGGACAAACTACTCCACATGGGGTCTCATGAGAGCAGAGTAGAGGGGAAGTGTCATTACCCTTAACCTGCTGGTAATACTTTGTCTAATACAGCTCAGGGTATAATTGGTCTTCTTCACTGAAGGACATGAGCTGGCTCATGTTCAGCTTGATGTCCACCAAGGTCCTTTTCTGCCATGCTGCTTTCCAGCTGGGTGGACCGCAGCACATACCGGTGCCTGATGTTGTTCCTTCTCAGGTGCAGGACTCTGCACTTTTCCTTGATGAACTTCATGAGGTTCCTGTTGGCTCATTTCTCCAGCCTGTCAAGGTCTGGATAGCAGTATGACCTTTCGGTGTATCAGCCACCCCTGACAGGTTGGTGTCATCCAGTTTACAACTGCATAAAATCCATCTCAGGTAGAATTTGACGACATAACCAACATTATGTACTGAGTAGAATTTGATGACATAACAAACATTATGTACTGACATAAAGTATGGCAGCAGTCATCTGTCAGACCAACAGGCTCAGGTGCAACAGCAGAAGCTGGGTACCAATTGCCTGACCTGGGTGGTGGACAGGGCTGCCCTTCAGGGTTGTGCTGCCTGCCTGCATGTGCAATAAGAGCAGTTTCTGACCACCATGCTGAAATATGTGTTTGTGTGTGTGATGATTCAATGGACTTGTTTGATGTTTGTTTACAGTGCCTGTGCTAAACACAGATGGCAGAGTTTGCCTCTGCCTCTGCACCAAGGCTCTGCAGGCATTTTACTGCCTCGGCTCCTTGCTGAACCCTCAGAGGTGATGATCCAAAGGCATCTCTGCAATGTTCTTAAAGCTAATTATCCAGAACTTCAGGCAATGGCAATGGTGACCCAGCTACAGAAGTTTTAGCAGGAGGTTGTAATTTTTACAGTCATTCAGAAATTTTCCTAAGCACAGATGGCTCCTCACTATGGATCACTGAGTCCTTTCTCATCTGAGCCTGTACGATGGTCTGTGGTAGAGCAATTGCCATTTAACCTCCATACAGCTTCCACACTTCAGGTTTCGTTTGTTTGATTGAGTCTTTTAACTTTTTTTTTTTTTCATCTTCCCAAGCAGGTGCAGCTTTCCACTGCTTGACTTGCCAGGGTCGGTTTTGCTGGCTGCACCTGGCTGCCTGATTAAGCAGGCAGGAATTCCCACCTCAGCACCCACAATACATCTAACAGCTGCCTTGATCTCATACACTGCTCTGATTTTGATGAAAATGCTTTTTAAATAGCTGCTTCCCCCTCACACCCCCTCTTCAACTTCATGGCAGAATAATCAGGTCATGATAAACCACTGCACAAGTGTGTTTGACTCTACTTTCAAGAACAAACATTTGGCAAGAGCAAAAGTCACAGGCACAATCAAGGTGCTTCGGGCTTGGAAAATCTGGCCATTTAATTCACATGCCTCAAATGTGAAATTAGTAGCCAAATTTGAGGAGCAGAAAATCTTATTGCAGCAAAATGTGAGATGGTGGCAACCGGAGTTTGATTCAGGTGTGCAAGAGCTGAGTAAAGCAGTTGTAGGGTTAAGGCCAGATGAAGGAATCAGTACTGCTGCAGTTAAAACTCCTGTTTCCCAAAGGCATGTCAAAGTGGCAGAATTGCAGATTCCACTCTAAAAAAAAACATTTTCCTGAGCCTTTGGCTTGTACAAGAGAGTCTGAAGACTTATCCTGGTAGTAAATAGACTGTATGTTAGGTGGAAGTTCTTTCCAGTGAGGGTGGTGAGACACTGGCACAGGTTGTCCAGGGAAGTTGTGGATGCTCCCTCCCTGGAGGTGTTCAAGGCCAGGTTGGAGGAGGCCTTGAGTGAGCTGTCCTAGTGGGAGGTGTCCCTGTCTGTGGCAGGGGGTTGGAACTGGATGATCCTTGAGGTCCCTTCTAACCTTACCATTCTATGATTCTATGATTCTATAACCAGTAATGCACTGAGATGTGCCTGTATTCTCACAGACTACAGCAGAGAAGGGACAGAGTGCCCTTTAGCAGGGAGGCAACAGATCCTTCACCATCACACAGAACTGTGCTATCAGGCCAGTGCCCCATGCTGCACCCCTCTTCTCTTTGGCACCCCCCCATAGCAGATGATCACTCTGTCCCTCTGGATGGAGCATGAGGTGGCTGCAGGAGAGAGGATCAGTGGATGCTGCTGGGCTCAGGAGCACATCTCCTATGCTTAAAGGCACCTCATCCCACTGCTCTGCCATTGTGGAGCTGATGTAGTACAGAGAGAGAGGGCAGGCACAGGCAGGGGCTATTGGAAGGCATATTTGCACAACTGAAAAAGATGCCAAATTTGGCCAGCCTGAAAGCTGCTCAGTGCCAGCACTACTCCCCTGCTCTTGCACCCCTCCTACAAGATTTAACTCTGGACAGCTACTAATTTCAAAGCTGCATTTTCTGCTCAAGAAATCTCTCAGAGGAAAGAATGAGAAGCATTGTCCATGTTTCCAGCACAGACCCGGATCCCTGCCACAGCACTAACAATAATGTTAACTTACAAGGAGTTCTTGGCTTGGCTCAGCAACAGTCTGCCTTAAATGCTCCTTACAAGAGACAGCTTCACCTATATACACTAGTTATGAGCACAGAAAGGGAGGTCAGATCCCAGCCTGTGTCCTTTTGGCAGAACTCTCCTTTATGGCTCACTTGCCAGCAACAGTAACTACTGTTTCACAACTTCCTTCTCTGCCACTGGCTCTATTGTAGGCAGACAAAAGGCTTTCTCTTGGCATGTGATGCTGGGAGACAGAAGGCACCTCTTTTGCCAGAGTCCATGAAATGGTGGTCTCAGCAGTAGGGAGAAAATAGCTTTTCAGGCTGCTGAGTTTGCTAGCATCAGCAAATGTCGGCTTACAGAATGAGAGAGCCCCAGAACTGTGTGGACGGATGGCAGATATTTCTGCATCACTTAATCACATGCAGGAGTCCCACCTGGTACACAAAACATTTCCACTCCCATGTTTTGTCCAGAGTGAATGTTTTTCCTTCTTCATTTTAAAACTGCTACTTGTGTATGACTTGAGTGTCTCTCCCTCTGAATAATTTTGCATAGGAACCCCCACCAAGCCATGGGATGATGGAAAGTGGGCTCTGCTGAGCTCATCTGGCTGGTGGCAACTGCAAGTCTATTCATATGTGCACACCTGGCAGCATGGTCACTCCACAGGCAAAGAAGTCATAGCTGAGCAGAAAAGAGGTCTTGAACCAGGTTCTAAATATCTTTACATACACAAATCTAAATATATTGAAGTGTTGGAGTGGGTCCAGAGGAGGCCACAAAGGTGATCAGAGGGCTGCAGCAGCTCTGCTATGAGGACAGGCTGAGAGAGTTGGGGCTCTGCAGCATGGGGAAGAGAAAGCTTCAGGGAGACCTTAGAGTAGCCTTCCAATATCTGAAGGGGGACTACAGGAAGGCTGGGGAGGGACTATTGACAAGGTCTGGGAATGACAGGACAAGGGGCAATGGGTTTAAACTGGCAGAGGGGAGATTGAAAGTGGATGTTAGGAGGAAGTTGTTTGCAGTGAGGGTGATGAGACACTGGCACAGGTTGCCCAGGGAGGTTGTGGCTGCTCCCTCCCTGGAGGTGTTGAAGGCCAGGTTGGAGGAGGCCTTGAGTGGCCTGTACTAGTGGGAGGTGTCCCTTGCTATGGCAGGGGGTTGGAACTGGATGATCTTTGAGGTCCCTTCCAACCTTACCATTCTGTGATTCTCTGATTCTATATATGAACATCTTTATATGTACATGTAAACACTGAAATCCATCCACCTCTTCTGATAATGGAGTAGTCCTCACAGAGGAACATGGATGTACATTTATGTTACACTGACTTTCCCATACATTATAAGATTACATGTGCAAGGTGAAACACTTTAATTTTGTCCTTTGTGCTCTACAATCAGATTTTGAAAAACACTGAAACAATTTTTTTCAGGATTCTGCCTTATTCACTAATGTTATCTGCAGGGACCCTGCCTCTTTCCTTCACTGCTAAGATGAAAGAGACAAGCCTTCCAGGAAATCCAAGAAGGATTTGTGGCCAACGAGCTGCCTGTGGAAGTTGCAAGCAGTGCCAAATACTTTGATATGAGATTATAAGGTGATGTGATTTATGGCTGCTAGTTCTCAGTGTTAGCAGCTAGGGCTTAGACTGCAACTTCTGCTGGTCAGTGCACTCACCCTGTTTGGACCAAAGTTTTGGCATTCCCACAGGGTGATGGCACTGCAGGAAGACTCCCTTCCTGCTCCTGTGAGCATGATATGCTTTAAACTTGCCAGAAAACACACCCCAGGAAAGCAAACCCCATTATTTTTGCTGAACTTCACTTTCTGAAGAACTGTATAGGGAAGCAGTCACATGTTGTGTTTTGTCAGGAGACTTCACATCAGCAACCATCTGGGGACTGGAAATGTATCACTGGAAACCCTGCTGCAGCTCCCAGTTGAAATCTTAGCTGAGCTGCAATCCAGCTTGTGCAACATGGCCAGACAGACTTAAAGCTGACTCATACCAATGTATCTTGTGCTTGTAACTTACAAGCTCTGCTAGCATCAGGCACACTTAAAATCAATGAGGAACTAATCCCCACTCCACCTGGGTGTTAACTACACTGACTTAAATTCACATATAGTAAACCAGTAGAGCTCCCTAGCATTGACATATAAAACATAGCTCAGAAGTACTTTTATCAGTGTCCCTTGTCCTAAAACAAACAAACAGATAAATAAATCAGGATTATTTTTTTCCCCCAGATTTCCCTCTCAATATGGTTGAACAGTCACAAGCAGGCAGGATAGTTCCTGAAAAGACCTAAGAGGCAACTTAAGAACATCACTGAAAGGAAGAAACCCCCAGGAAAGGCTGGGAAACCAGAAGGCAGGACTTGCTGGTTCTGTCTTCAAAAGCTCAGCTGTTTGTTTGCCTATATCCATGCACATAAACATACATGTGAATTCTATCAGTATTCTACCAAACTAAATGTAACTGAAGCTGCTTGCACCCATAGTCTGAGGTTAAATTAAACTACCATGCAACCTGGAGAGGACTGGATACTATGCCAGCTTGCAGTGGAAATTTCTTACTGAGCCTGAGCCAAAGAATATTAATAAGAAAATCAGAAGAGTGGATGCATACAAATGGCAGCAATGCATAGCAAGAGGCAGATTGTTTCCTAGCAACACAGGCTTCAGGCTGGTTAGTTTTGGTTAGCATATTCTAATAGCTGCGATTTTGATTTGTACTGCTGCTCACTTGCCTAACTGTGCTGGAAGAGAGAAAAAGCAATAGAGAATGTAGGACAGAATCCATCTGTGCTAGACTACATGTCTGAAAGTAGGATCTCTGCATGTGAGGGTCTCGTCAGCACTCTGAAAACCAATGGGCTTGAAAGCACCTCTTGAGATGCCCATTTCTGCTATGTGAACTAGTTCAGACCTGGGGTTTGTGCTTCAGGCAGCCTCTGCCCACCTATTGCACAGTAAATAATGATTGCAGGCCTCTTAGCAACCTTTTCTGAAGACATCTGAAAAATGCCTTGCACTGCTAGGATGCACAAAAGCGGTTCCTAGTAAAATTCCCAACCATCCCTTTGGACACTATCTGTGATTCATATGGGCTTGATGCCTGTGTCAGCTAAAAGTGTGACCTGGGGTTTCCAAATGTACACTTAATCAGGCTACATCAGCTTCTTAATCAAGCCCACAAGCTCTGCTTTCTCAATACAGACCCTGCTCCCTTCTTCCCAGCCTGTCAGTACTTCCAGAGCTCAACCTCTCTCAGCCATCTGGAGAGCTCCATGTATTTTTAAGTCCAGTTTCCCTTCTACAAGAGGAAAGAATGTGAGAAATGTTTTAAAGAGCATTCAAGTTTTTACATTGTCCTTAAGTCCTCTGTGCTGCAGGAGAGGAAAGAAGAATCACACGGTTCATGCAAATGTTAATGGGGCAATTGATACAACACAGAGGATAGTGGAGTCGGGGACAGCAGCAGTTGTAGCCTGTGGTCTTGCAGTCCCATGCTTTTACAGTGACCTGTCTGCAGGTCCAAGTCTTGAAAGCCAAGGACCAGGGCTTTACCAGTCTTTGATATCTGTAGTGGCGATGGCACCGGCTCCTCTGTCTCACTTCTTTTCCCATGTCTTGGGATCACCACAACCTTCTCCTTCACAGGAGAAAAGCTGCTGAATAAATCTTTCTAAGAGCCAGAGAAATCACAGAGGAGAATGAATCACAAGAAGTGCCCAGCCATGAGAAAAGCTTATGCCACCCCTTGCACTTTACTAGGCCAAAAGCAGCAGATCCACGAGACATGAAGTCACTGGAAATGAGGCTTCATTGAATCCACGGGGCCGGCTGTCTATGTCTTACAGTCACTTTTTATCTGCTGTGAAAAACACTCTGGGTAAGAGGGAAGCGAGCAGGGTTTTGACATACAAAGAAAGACAACCCTGATTAACTGAAGAGGGAGTAGAGATTTTATTTATTCGAGTTATTTAAAAAACTCTGCAGCTGCTCAACTCGAACATGCAAGCTCTCTCTGAAGAAGCTGTGACTGCTCCTGCACTGCAGAGTTGGGAGAGTGCCCATCCCCATCTGTGACTCATCCAGACAGGCCTCCAAGAAAGGCTGCTCTGGCTAGGAGGACAGCCTTAAGTCCCCAGCTCTTTACTTTTCCTGGCCTAAGATGAGCAGAGGGAGGGAAGGAGAGTACAGAACTACTAATTTCCCTTTCTGCTTAGATTTAGAAAGGCTAAAAACCAGAAAGTCTCTGCAGGCAGGGACCAGGAGTGATAAATGAATGTGACTAGACAATGAAACCCCAAAGCCCAGCAATTTGCTTTGAAATCTCAAAATACCTTGTCTGAGCTCACCAAAAGCTCTCTTAAACTTTTCACAAATGTTTGGCAGGGGCATGTGAGCACCTACTGTGTAACTGATTTCAGCTACAATTTTTGTGGGTGTGTAACCAGTGGCTCCACAGCAACAGAACTGAAAAACTCAGCACAGAGAGTTAATACTAAAGCAAAGTACAGAGGATGCTGCTCAGTGGGACATGCTTTCACATCCCCAGAAGCATCCAATGGCACCCAAAACTTATGGGTGTTGACTTCCATAAGCCCCTTGCTGAGATCATGGAAATCCCTCCTCCATGGGGTAAAACACACAAAGGGCAAAGCAGAGGGCACAGCAACTCTAGACTTGCTCATAAAGGCTGTTGATAATGTACAAATAATGCATTTTCAAGGTTATACTGAACAAGATTGTCACTCTTTGGCAATGTCGTGTTTAATTTTGGACCTATAATGAATCCCAAAAGTAAGCCTTGGATCATGTCAGTCTGTCACTTATAGAATCATAGAATGGTAAGGTTGGAAGGGACCTCAAGGATCATCTAGTTCCAACCCCCTGCCATAGGCAGGGACACCTCCCACTAGCACAGGGCACTCAAGGCCTCAGCCAACCTGGCCTTGAACACCTCCAGGGAGGGAGCAGCCACAAACTCCCTGGGCAACCTGTGCCAGTGTCTCACCACCCTCACTGCAAACAACTTCCTCCTAACATCCAGTTTCATTCTGCCCTCTGCCACTTTAAACCCATTCCCCCTTGTCCTGTCATTGCAAGACCTTGTCAATAGTCCCTCCCCAGCCTTCCTGTAGGTCCCCTTCAGATACTGGAAGGCTACTCTAAGGTCTCCTTGAAGCCTTCTCTTCTCCAGGCTGCAGAGCCCCAACTCTCTCAGCCTGTCCTCACAGCAGAGCAGCTGCAGCCCTCTGAGCATCTTCATGGCCTCCTCTGGACCTGCTCCAATAGTTCCATGTCCTTAATGTGCCTGGGGCTCCAGAACTGCACACAGGACTCCAGGTGGGATCTGAGGAGAGCAGAGCAAAGGGGCAGAATCCCCTCCTTCTCCCTGTTGCTGTCTGGGCTGTCTGGGCTGCACTCACACTGCAGGCTCATGTTGAGCTTTTCATCACCCCAGACCCCCAGGTCCTTTTCCTCAGGGCTGCTCCCCAGCCATTGAGTCTTACTTACTTGAGTCTTCTTGCATTGAGTCTTCTTACTTGTGTAAGAAGCATACTGACTGTACAATTAAATGAATTAATGAGCAAGGTAATACACCAGTGAAGCACTCCTTATCATGGCAGAATGCATGCCCTTGAGAGCAGTGGGGTCTTCCCACTAGCTTGTACAGCATGGACAGAATACCTGTGGTTCTAAGTCAAAGCTGAGAGTCTTCCACCTCCTCCCATCTAATCTGTTGAACCAGGAACCATGGCTGTAAAGTTCTCTTCAGCACAGTGAGAGGAAGCTGATCCACTGAAACCACTGCGTATCTTTCAGCCAGACTGATTCAGTTTCTCTGCCCACCAGGGAATTCCTGATGGTTTGGCTCATTTCCTCACTTCTCACTTTTAGTATGACTGTAAGTTCTTTGAGAAGATCTCCATGTTTGAACAGCGCTCAAGCGAATAACCTCTGGGCATGAGAAGAGGCCAGGAAAATCCACAAATGATAACCTGGGAAAACCCAGAGCTGAAAATCCACTGTTCTTCAGAGAGTAAGCCTGAAGAAGAAACTGGTTCTGCAGTTGTGTCTGCTGAAGCTGGCCTAAAACTGGTTGTTGGTGAAGTAAGGGACAGAAGACTTGCCCCTTGTGAGTGGTGCACCTTCTGCAGCAGCCCTTCTGTGAAGATCTCAGGGATTCCCCTAATGCTTCAGAAGAAGTGGAGTCCTTGCAGCATGACTCATTAACAGCAGAGCCTGGAGAGACTGTGCAACACAAACCATCTTATTGCACGGAGTTTCTGTGGCAAGATCAGTTGATATAATGTGTCCCAACTCCCTAGTCCACAGGTGTGCCCTGAATGCAAAGTTTTTTAAGTCTCCATAAACACATGTAGCATTCCACAAAAAGGAAAACTGCTCTTTTAGAGGCAGCTCTCTGGATCCAGGTCATTAACCACAGAATCACAGAATGTTAGGGGATGGACAAGACCTTGAAAGATCATCTAGTCCAACCTCCCTGCCAGAGCAGGACCACCTGTACCAGATCACACTGGGTAGCATCTAGTCAGGTCTTGAATATGAGAGAGTGAGATTCCCCAACCCGCCTTGGGCAGCCTGTTCAGGGTAAACCCAGAACATAGAATCATAGAATCATAGAATGGTAAGGTTGAAAGAGACCTCAAAGATCATCTAGTTCCAAACCCCTGCCATAAGCAGGGACACCTCCCACTAGTACAGGGCACTCAAGGCCTCCTCCAACCTGGCCTTGAACACCTCCACGGAGGGAGCAGCCACAACCTCCCTGGGCAACCTGTGCCAGTGCCTCACCACCTTCATTGGAAAGAACTTCCTCCTAACATCCAGTTTCAATCTCCCCTCTGCCACTTTTAACCCATTGCCCCTTGTCCTGTCATTGCAAGACCTTGTCAATAGTCCCTCCCCAGCCTTCCTGTAGGCCCCCTTCAGATACTGGAAGGCTGCTCTAAGGTCCCCTGGAAGCCTTCTCTTCTCCAGGCTACAAAGCCTCAACTCTCTCAGCCTGTCCTCATAGCAGAGCTGCTCCAGCTCTCTGAGCATCTTTGTGGCCTCCTCTGGACCCGCTCCAACAGTTCCATGTCCTTCCTGTGCTGGGGGCTCCAGAACTGCACACAGGACTCCAGGTGGGGTCTGAGGAGAGCAGAGTAAAGGGGCAGAATCCCCCTAGCAAAGGGGCAGAATCCCCTCCCTCTCCCTGCTGCCCACACTGCTCTTGCTGCAGCCTAGCACTCGGTTTCTGTCTGGGCTGCACTCACACTGCAGGCTCATCTTGAGCTTTTCCTCAACCCAGACCCCCAGGGCCTTTTCCTCAGGGGTGCTGTCAGCCATTCACCACCCAGCCTGGAGTTGTGCTTGGCATTGTGCCTGCTCAGCTGCAGGACCTTACACTTGGCCTTGTTGAATTTCACCTGGGCTCACCTCTGCAGCCTGTTCCAGGTCCCTCTGGATTGATCCCTGCCTCCTAGCAAGTCGACTGTGCCACAGAGCTCGGTGCCATCTGCAGACTTGCTGAGGGTGCACTGATTCCTCTGTCCATATCGCTGACAAAGATGTTCCATTCCACAGTAAAAAAGCATTGGGTGCCTAAAATACCTCCCAGAGCCCTGAAGTGGTCATGAAGAGAGAACAGTGCAGCTGTCTGTCTAGCAGCAGCTCAGCCTCCCTTTGCACCCCATGCCTTTTCCAGTTTCAGTCTGGAAAGGTGGAAGGGGATTTCAGTGTATCCAGTCATCGGCTGATTAGCTGCCAATAACGAGGTTAATTTTCCTTCTTGTAAGAGGCTGTTTAGGGCCCCAGCCAGTGACCAAGGAAGCTGCTGGAAAGAATCCCACTGATTTCAATGGCTGTCAAAAAAAGATTTAAAAAAAAAAAGCTGGTCATATATGCCAAAAATTAAGCACAGGTCCTCCAAATTCCCACAGGCCACAGGGCTGTCCCCTGTCAATCGCAATTGTCATTGTCATTACTGGATTTGAATTAATGCCCACGAGTGCAGATGGATGGAGGTTTGTATTGAACACAAATTTGGCCATTTGACTGAGACTTTCTCAGAAGCAAAGGAGAACGGTTCCAAATGCTGTTCTTTTCCTTTTGCATCCCCACAGCTGCTGGCCAGCTCGGGTATCCACAGAAAAATCTGCATTTCTTGTAAATTAATTGCAAAATCTGCCAAAGATTCTGCAACAAATAAAGGAAACAAACAAAAAACAAAGCAAAACAACCAAAACAAACCCCAAAACCCCCAAAAAACCCTTAACCCAAGCAGTAGAAACTGGTAAAGCTGCCACAGGAATGTTAACAAGATAGGGGTCATTGACACTTAAAAATAATTACATCACTTGCTCTGTACTTTAAAAACCAAACTATAGTTTCATCATTTCGTTTTATAGATAATGGTGAGTTTGTGGGAAAGGAAATTGTTCTGTCAGCTCTGTATGTGTCCCATTAACGCTTCTTTAATAAAAGGAGCTCAAAATCTATCTTTGATCCCAGTTCAGTAAAGCTCATCTTAGCATCTTTAACATGGACATTTAATTGTGTTTAATCATGTTCTGAAAAAATCAATTCACTTGACATGATACTAACCAGAACTGGTCAGCAGAGATAGGGAAGAGCTGTGTTCTAGCTACTCCATCCTATTACACTCACCCTTAAGTAGGCAACTAATCAATGTGGTTATCCTCACAACACCCTTGGGAGGAAGGGATGATGCTGCTCTTGGTTTCTTGGGGTTTTTTTTTTCAGATTAAGAACTGAAGAAACACTAAAATTGAATTACTTCCTCAGGGTCACAGTGCACAGAATTAAATTCTTGTTTCAAGCTGGCTCTCTCACATCTAAATCAGTTCTTTGCTTCAGATTAAGACATCTGTCACTAACGAACCCAAAGGTGATCACAAGACATTTTGGTGGTCAGCTCTTCTTAAACTGCTGGTTCAAACACTGCTCAGTTTGGGATTGAATTTGTCCTGCAGAGTACAAACTCCATGCCACTGCTCAATAATACAAGGTTTGCCAGCCAGAGCACAGAAGTTTATTTCAGACATATTTTACCATAGAGCTTCCTTGGAAAGCTCTGGGCTTGCCTCATGGCACTCTTTGTAATTCATGTCGTAACTTAGATCTGTATTATTAACCATAACATTTTATATTTATAAAGCATCCTCCATCTGAGGGTCTCAGTACACTTCTTATCTATTATTAAAAGCTTTCAGCATTCCTGCAAAGTGAATTTGACATCATGTTTGAGACACAAAAAGTAGGAAATGGAGAGGAAAAAAGGCAAAAATTTTCAAAAGAGGTTGGTCATAGAATCATAGAATCAGTCAGGGCTGGAAGGGACCACAAGGATCATTCAGTTCCAAACCCCCTGCCATGGGCAAGGACACCCTACCCTAGATCAGGCTGCCCAGAGCCTCATCCAGCCTGGCCTTAAACACCTCCAGAGATGGGGCCTTANCCTGCTCTGGACACACTCCAGCATCTCCACATCCCTCTTGTCCTAGGGGCTCCAAAATGGGTGGTAGAGGACCCAGACAAAAGCAACATCAAAGATTTGTAAACTATTTTCCTTGAACAAAAAAAGAAATGAATCATTAGTAATGTTTAAAAATTCTGAGACTGAGTAATAAAGTTGCTTAGCCAAAAATGACCAGCATAGATGTGCCTAGAGAGTGCCTGATACAGTCTACAGTAATTCCCAAAACAGTCATGAGAATAATACTTATTTCTTGTTTTATTAACACAGACTGTTCATGCAATTATATGTGGCACATGCTTATTCTTACTCTAAAGAAAGTCATACACATTTGATTCTCATAATAGCCAACAAAGTCTTGTCAAAGGCGACTTGTGCTAGTTGTCAGCTCCGGTTCTGAAGTTTGTTTGCTGTATTTAACTGACCTTTAGTTCACAGAATCACAGAACAT
>VWYK01029276.1:6128-16336 GCA_013399775.1 Semnornis frantzii | reverse complement strand
GGATCTTAGGAAGAAGGTCTTCATTACAAGGGTGATGGGAGTCTGGAACAGGCTACCCAGGGAGGTTGTGGATGCTTCCTCCCTGAGTGTTCAAGGCCAGGCTCGATGAGGCCTTGACCAGCCAAGTCTAGTTGAGAGACATCCCTGCTCATGGCAGAGAGCTTGGAATAGATGATCTCTGAGGTCCCTTCCAACCTAGGCCATTCTATGGTTCTATTTTCTGTTTATTGATGATAAAGTACTGGGACAAAGAACCAAAGTATTTATCTCCCCAGTATGCAAACTGCATTTTTCTCTCTGCAGGGCTTCCAAGGTAGGAATCATTGGCTTTGTCTCCTGTTACCTAAATATTCCCTGTTGAACACCTTGTCTGTCTTTATGAAAAGTTAGTTCCTGAGAAAACATGAATATGCCACCCCATTTCTGTAAGTTTTTGATGCAACTGGCCAACAGGTTCGAAGACCTGCAGTGCACTCTAAATGAAGTACCTCCAAGATTCCTGGAAATTAGTTGTTGCCACAAATCAGCATAACTACTGAGAGAAAGGCAGCAGCATGACCCCAGCACTTGTCTGTCAGCTGGCTAACCAGTATCTGCAAGGGCTGGCATGCTATTCTTCCCATGTGTAGTTCCAAGTAAACTAAGCATTTGCTGTTCTGTGACCAGTCAACGTAGCTGTGTGTGCATGTGTGTTGAGTGGGAGCAGGGGGACAGAGGCAAGGAGAGAAATCTGGGAGCGGAGTCAGGAGCAGACTGAGAACGTTGGTATAAGAAAGAAAAGGGCAGGGTAAAGCTACACTGCACAAATGTGGAGGAAGCCTTTGCGAATTTTGTTTTCGCTGCTTGAGAAATGTTTTATCTCCTGATTTTTGTTATGCAGTACTGGCCTCGTCCCCAGAAATCATGTTTTCAGAGGCAACACACACCTCCAGAGAGTTAGCTCCAACTATCAAGAGGGAGGAGGAGAAAGTAAAAAACCAGACATGTTCAGTATTATTTCCCAGTTGTCTCCAGAATTCAGAATGCTAGCAGACTTGATGCTTTTTCACTTTATTTGAAGCAGAAGTGATTTTCAGTTTGAAAGAGGCCATATGCCTTGGATATGTTACACAGCACAGCTGTGAACTGCTTTCTGGCTTTCACATCTGTAGGTTGACATGAAGCATGGCTGAACTTCCCCTCAACAGTAGTCCACAGATATCTGGAGCTCATAGACAACAGGTTAGAAAGCTTTGGGGTGGTGCACTTCAGTAGTGGCAGCGCCAGTGCAGGTCCTGAGAATCGCCTTGTGCTGGAGAGAGATGTTTTTAATAGCAATGCTCAGGATGAATCTGAGGCAGCAAATTGGTAACAATAGCTGCATTTCTGAGAGTATGGACAGACTTCATACTCCACTTTTTTCTCCATAGTATCCATTTTGGCCTAAAGCTAGTTTGTTCATTAGTTGCCTATCATATGCATCCGGAGGTACGACAGAAGAGATTCTCTTTAAGGGCAAGAAAAAAAACAAACCACCAAACCCTAGCACTTGTGTGCAGCTCAGCTGGGTCACACCCATAAAGAAAGTTTGCACTCCTAGATGGGACAGACAAACATACTGCAAGTTCTTCCTTCTTTGCTTTTGCCATGAGCTTCCTGTTTCTGTGCAGAGCTTGCCTTAAATGCCTGTTTCCGGAGATGCTAACTGCAAAATTAACTCCTGAGGGTTAACCATGATGATTAGTTTGAGTACCAGCTGGCTCTCTCACTCTCAGCTGTGGCAATATTTACAGAAGGCATATCTGATAAGCTCTGAGCACTGATGACTGCACTAGGTGTAGGTAACTACAGTACTTTGTATTGAGAGCAATTTTTTTCCTTTTCCTCCTCTGCAGGAAAGCAATGTTGCTCTGTCATCATTAAAGAAAAAGAAAGCAAAACCAGGAAATGATTTTGTGAAATTTGAAAAATCCACTTTACCAAAGCCACTATTCTTCAGGAAAGCCAGAAGTACCATCTCCACCACCAGGCCACCCGTGCAGGTAATGTGGTCTCACAAGTGGCATGTGAGTCTGGGCACAGGTCTCTTCCCAAGCTACCTGCCCCAGCAGAGGCTGCAGCCTCACTCATGCTGTCTTTTCCACTCTGCATCAGTTTCCTAACACGAACAGATAAAACTGGAAATGTTACAGAATCAATCAGGTTGGAAAAGACTTTCAAGATCATCAAGTCCAACCTGTCACCCAGCACCATCTAATCCACTAAACCATGGCACGAAGTGCCATGGTTTCTTTTTAAACACCGCCAGGGACGGTGACTCCACCACCTCCCCGGGCAGCCCATTCCAATGCCAATCACTCTTTCTGTGTAGAACTTCTTCCTAACACCAGCCTAAACCTGCCCTGGTGCAGCTCGAGACTGTGTCTCTTGTTCTGTCACTGGGTGCCTGGGAGAAGAGACCAACCCCTGCCTGGCTACAACCTCCTTTCAGGTAGTTGTAGAGAGCAATGAGGTCTCCCCTGAGCCTTTTCTTCTCCATGCTGAACACCCCCAGCTCCCTCAGCCTCTCCTCACAGAACTGTGCTGCAGCCCCCTCACCAGCCTTGGTGCCCTTCTCTGGACACTTTTAAGCACCTCAAAATCTTTCTTAAACTGAGTGGCCCAGAACTAGACACAGCACTCAAGGTTGTTTTTGCTATAGAAGTCACATGTGACTCTCTTTTTTCAGAAAATGAGTTGTAGGCATCTTTAAAATCTCTTACTTCCCCCTTGCTTTCAAAAACGCCTTCTTGTCAAAAGGGCACCATTTTGACCCTGCTCATTTCACAAGGAAGCAAAAGGGTAAACTGATTTTCAGCCTTGATAAGGGACTTTGAGCCTCCATTTCTTCATATTTGTGGAGGCTGGCAACAGTACAGGCTTCCAGCATACTACCCTCTTTTCTAAACATGTTTAATATACAACATCTTTTAAAACCTGCTGTACTTTTAAGGCCTGAGTGCAGTGGGGTCAGTGTTTTTAATACACAGATACCACCGTGTTGGTTGTTACGTAGTGATGCTGGGGAGAGAATGTGATTTCTCTGCAAATGGAATATGTTTGCTTTTGGCTAAAACAACAGTGCTCTCTCAGCAGGGTGTGCTAGAGGACTGGGGAAGTTCTAAAATGAAGGGAAGTAAGCTGCTCTGCATCAGTTTCGATGGGATGCATATAAAAGAACTTGTAGCATTGCCTCAGAAATGTTGATTTATTTAATGTCTCTTTTGTGTTTTACAGCTGAACAAACTGCAGTCACCCAGCTCCAAAAAAGTTACATTTGGCTTGAACAAGAACACAACTGCTGGTGAGTCTGATACATCCATGTGTCTTCACACTCTCATGTAGCCAAGGAAGGGGAAATCTGTATGCATTCATACACATTTATGCTCTTCAGCAATCTGAAACAAGATGATTTCAGTCCTTTGTTATCTTGGTATTTGCATATATTTTATAAATGATCCTCAAGTTCCTGTTTGGGGAGATGGTAAAATTTAGGATGTTTGGCCCAACAGCCTGACCTGCCCAATTGCATTACTGACTTGCAGGTGGAACCTTACAGATAGAAAATAGTGCAGCAGATGACAATTTTCCCTTCCTGAACTGCCTACTTTGTAGGGTACCTCTTAGGAAAATGTGTAGTTCACAGTCTTCATAGCTGACTTCTGCTTCCCAGGAAAAAAGTGATGATATGCTGATAAGCTTAGGCTGTGTAACAGTAATGCTTCATTTTTTCTCATGGTCGCTTCTGATTTATTATTGGAAATGAGTGGATAAAAGTCAGTTCCCTCCTGTGTAAGCAGGCAGTGTTTTCCCTGTCTTGCTAGACAACATAGAAGTTTATTCCATGTATTCACTTAACCTTTTTTAACTGTCAGAGATGTGCTGTAGGCCAAGTTCAAACATAGAATGGGGGAGTTTTATGTATGCATGTTGATGTAACACAGGTGCATTAAGAGAACAAAAATGCTTACTTGCCAGCAGAAGGGGTAACCAAGAGTCTCTAGAGCAGTGCTCTTTAACAGTCAGAACAGAGCCACTTCTTATCCATCACCAGCTTTTAAACAAAAGTGTTTTTCAAGATAGCTAGAATTGTTTCTGAGAATCTTCAGTGGTCTGTGAAACCATGGGGAATGGTTCACATCCCCTCTATGCATTGCAACAGACCCCATTCTCCAAGGGTCTCTGCGAAGAGATGTTCTTCACCAGCATCTCTACATTATTTCCCAAAGTCTAAGGTTCCTGATCTTTAACAACAGACTTAAGGATCTAACAGAGACTTCTGGGGTTGGATAATTCCATAGTGGATGGATGTTCCATGAGGCAGTAGCTCTTTTAATTTATGTGCTTACTTTTCAACAGAATTTAAAACCACTGACAAAAGTATATTAGTGAGCCCAGAAGGACCCTCCCGTGTGGCTTTCAATCCTGAACAGAAACCTCGTCATGGAGTGCTGAAGTCACCCAGAGGTACCCCCACAGGAGAGCCTCAGACGAAGAAGCGATTTACTGTAACAGCTAAGAAGAGAGCAACTGCTATGGACTTTTAAAACAACATATGTGGCCTACTTTTGTACAGGACATTTTGCTAACCTAGAATGTTCTCTGGAGGTATTTTAAGCTTCCTTATTTTTTTAAGTTAATATGAATTGTATATACAAATTTCTGATTGTGACCTGGGACAATGCTACCTTGACACCACTTCAGCTGTATCTTGCAGTTCTTGTTTTATCTATTGACAGAAAAGAAACCAAGTCCACTCTTTACTCAGGTTTGGTCTGCAGAAGTTTGCTCTTTCCTCCTCTCGTCCATGAAAGACTTACTCATTTAGTGAAGGAATGTTCAGGGATTGATTGCTCTGGTGTTTTGGAGGTTTTTTTGAGCCAGTTTAAGAAAACTTCACTTCATGCTATTAAACTTTCACTGGACAGAGTTTCAAATGGAAGAAGACAGTGTATATTTAAACCTACTAGTTGATGCATTTTACGATTCGATGCCGTCCTTTTTCCCACGTTACCCTTGGCATCCTGTTAATTCTACTTCTGGAAATAACTATTACCTCATGTCTCTGCTTAATAACAGCTGGACTTGGGTAGCTTTACAGATAGTAGGCAAGCTTTCTCTGGGATAAGAAATGCCTAGCTGCTCAAGTGGTCCCTGTTGCAAATAAACCTTCACAGCTGGTTGCCTGCTTAGTTGAGAACAGTCACCACAATATTTTCAGTAACACAAGTGCCAAAGCTGGCTTACACCTGTGATGTAAGCTGGCTTCTTCTCTTTACTGTAACTGAAGTAATGCTCTTGCACAGGAGAAATCTTTGATATTCCCATGTCTTCCCCCTTACCCCCACTGCTGTCTTTCCTGAAGGTCTGACAAGACTCTTTTCTTCTTTAGCAGCTGGTGTCACCACGTTGTACCAGAACTCAGATCTCAGTTCATGAATGAACCTCTGATTGTCCTAAAGTGAGCTAGATCCATGTGGTGCATCTCTGGTTAGGACGCACATCTCTCTGTAAACGTTTTGGTGTCTCTCAATACAGCGTTAAACTTTACAGCCCAGACAGCTTAGTTTTGATTTTGATGTAAAACCAGAAGAATTTTCTGCAAATTTCCTGGTGTTGAGTTTTGGTTTGGATATTCTATTACTACTGTGCATGGTTTTGGTTTTTTTGTTTGCTACTTTAGTAAAGAATGACATGTACTTCTCTGGGAGACCATTAATGTGTTCTGAGGGGGAACTATGAGGAAGGGGAGAGCAGATGAAAATGAAAACCTTTTTTATTTGGTTGGAACATTAGAAATCCTTCTTTAGAAGATTTGCTTATGTGAATGAGGCAAAGGCTTTGCAAGAGTTCTGTGTTACAGCTCAGCTTCAAAGTACAGCCTTGAGCCAAAGCAAAACTACTTGTGACACTTCCCACCAGTTACTTCTGTGGTCCTGTAAGAGAGAGGATTCATTTCCTTGGTTTGTGAGAAATAGTAAACATTTGGCCATTTCAGGCAGCAAAGTTAAATTTAGTGACATAACATATTTGCATGCTTAATTATTACTTTCTATCATTACTACCACATTACCTTGGATGCTGACTGCCAAATCACACCCTGTAAGCAACTGGATTGAAACTGCTCTTTTTTTACAGCTCAGCTCTAATTTCTTCAATATATTTTTGCACTTGTAGATTGCTGATTGGCCTCAGTTTGCTCAAAAAATCTAACCTGTACCAGTTCTTGCACTAAGTTTGTGACAGCCCATGGTTTGTAGTACTGTCAGAAAGTAATATTGCTCTTTTCTCATTTAGTTTGGTTTTGGTTTACCTTGTATTGGTCTGACTGATCAGTAAAGAAACCTGGAGAATACATCTGGTAAAATTAATAATACTTGCTGTTTGAGCAATTGTTGTTCATTTATCTTTAAAAAAATAATCTCATTGTACATTAGCATAATGCATTTTTTTAGACAAGATGATGGTAAGTAGGATTTAACAAAGACTGTTCTATATGTTGTATTTTTTATCTTGTACTGTGGGTGAGAAGTCTTTTGTGGAATATGCATTAAGGCATTTCTATGTGCATGGTTGTTAATGCATTAGGATCAAGTTCCTCCAAAGATTATAGATGCAAACAATCAGTAGATTGGCTATGGTGTGCACAGAAAAATCCAGGATCAGAACACAATGGGGTTTGAGTTAGGTTAAGTTTTAAAACCTGTAACTTATTATGGAAATGTATTTAAGTGGTTGTCTGTACTCTTTTTAGTTGGCTTTGTGGATCTGTCAAACCTGTTGCTTGTCCAAATGTTTTGTTGCCCACAGCACTAAATGGAGAGTGCAGAAACGGCAGTCAGGTTTTCATCTAAACTTTTAGTGATGTGATTGCTTGTTAGGATTCGTGAGTAATCCATCTGTGCCATGAAACTGGCAGAACGTTTTGTAAATACACATCTGTAGTGTGTATGGTCTTCAGTGGTCTCTGGAATTTCAGTCAGAACAACTTTACAGACAAAACCTAAGCACTGACAGCAAAGATGAATTGGCATTGTTACTTTACATTGAATGCCTTACCCAAAATATTTGGATAGTGGCAATTCCAATAGGCATTGAAGACAAAAAAAGAGAAGATAATGTCTGGGATTTCCACTGCACAGACAGGGTGGTACTGGAAGAAGAGATGACATATCAGTAGGAAAAGAGCAGAGAAAAATGGGTCTGACCTGTTTGATGTTGCTTCGTAGATTTTTTTCATTGTATTATTCCAACTCTACAGCCACAAGTCATGCTCTGAGTCTAAGTTAATGTGGCATACCTTTCAAAGGACAATATTTTATAACAACTCTCTACATGTTTTTGTTTTGAATCTGATGAACTTTGTGCTTCTCAAGCTTTAATAATTTAGAATTCTTCATAGCTTCAGGAGAACCCAAAAGCACAATAATAGTTCAGCAAGGCAAAAAAATTGAAATTATATTTTAATTCTTTGGTACCCAAGATCCTTTATCAAAGCTACGTGACTTGGAAAGCATGAAATACCCTTGTTGTCATTCATTTCCTGTGCCTAGACTTAATTACAGGCAGAAAAGAAATAATCTGTGTGTCATTTTATGTACCTCTGCAACAGCATTCTTAATACAAATGCGGTGTCTTAAGTATTACATCATTTAGTCTAGTTTAATAAACCACCTTTTTTGTGGACATTGTATTTTGGGCTAATTGTATACATTTGGAAGGTGGGAGATGGGAGGGTAGCATCTGGGGGAGGGGCACTTGAACAAAGTTCTCGTATGCGTACATGTGCTCTTTATACAATAAAATACATGTATTTTATTGTATAAATAACCAAAACTGATGAAGATTCAGAGACATGTTGGAAGTGAGCAGGGCTGTGGTGGGACGCACCTGTTCATACAACATGAGCTTGTAACCAGGCCACTGAGTAGATACCAGCAGCTGGAATATTGCTTGGGAGAAGCAAGCAGATCACAGGCTGTCATTATTTGAAAATGACAGTTGTTAATTGAAGTGATAATGGGGCAAGATGTGTACTTCAAAGGTACAACTGCAGACATCAAAGTAGTAGATAAGAGACGGTCACGCTGAAAGGTACTTGGTTAAGCAGCAGTGAGCCATATGGTGTTAGGTACTTACAGAATCCTACCCAGAGTATTGCATCTCCACCTTGGGTGCTCACAGCCCCTGCAGCTGTGCAGGGTAAATGAGAAAAGATTATTCCTGTTTTCTTGACAAGCACAGAAGTTTCAGAAATGCAAAAAACTTTATTCAAATGGGAAAAAAAAAATTACCTATCCACAGCTGAGGCACTAGTAAAATTAGAATACAAGTCCTCAAGTAAAGCAGATTCCACAGAATCACAGAATTAACCAGGCTGGAAAAGACCTTTGAGGTAAGAGTCCAACCTATCACCTAACAACTTCTAATTAACTAAACCATAGCACTAAGCACCATACTCAAGGTGTGCCCTAACCAGTGTGGAACAAAGTTGTGTAATAGTGACATTCTTGTTAATATGTTATAACTAATTGGCATATTTAAGTGCCTGCTTGGTGGTATGTGTTGAAGACCACAGTGATAGCATACACAGCTAAGTTAAATGCTGCCTGCACATTTGTTTTGTGTGACATCGGGCAGATTAGTTTAGCTGCGATGCTGAGATTCAACTCACTGAAGTACCTGTCCTGGATTAAGAGCCTGCTGTCACAAGCCCTCCACCTCCAAAACTGATGGCCGGGTAAAGAGCCCACGTGGCAGGGATGTTAGTTAAGGCAAGGACAGTTGACTACTGTATTGCAGGGATTGCACGAAAGAAAACAAAATAGCAGAGCATGCAACAGGGGAACCAACAGGCCTCGAACCTGATGCAAACACCAAAAAAAAAAAAAAAAAAGAAACTGAAAGAAAGCAACATAGCTCAGCCTGGAAGCCAGGGAAAAAAGGCACAAGCTCTAGAATATACTACAAGTCCCATAAGCCCCAGTCCCAGTCAACACCTTTCTGTCATGCAGTGAGCATAATGTTAGTATGGTGTAGAATAAGACCGCTCTGTGCCTGGGGTGGGCAGTCAGCATTCTAGTGGAAGCAGTCAGCATTGTATAGGACCTTACTCACTCTGGCAGAGGGCTGCATAGCAAAGCTTGTAGTGCCTACCCTAAAGGTGCTACACAGGATCATCATCTGGTTCAGTGCCCCTCGTAGTTCTTCATGGGATCTGTGAAAGCTGGTGGGACTTCTATTGGCATTTCAACCATCCCTACTGGCTGGTGTTTCCAAGAAAGCAGAAAATGTCTGTGCACAACAGTCTGCAAGGTAACACAAGCAGGTTTTACATTATATTCCCACCATGCAAATCGAAGACAAATGTAGTGCCTTTTCCAAGGCACTAGTTGCATCCAGTGACAGAATGAGGGGACACAGTCTCATGCTGTGCCAGGGCGGATTTAGGCTGCATGTTACAAAGAAGTTCTTCACAGAAAGAGTGATTAGCATTAGAATGGGCTGCCCAGGGAGGTGGTGGAGTCGCTGTCCCTGGAAATGTTTAAAAAGAGACTGGACGTGGCACTTGGTGCCATGATTTAGATGATTAGATAATGTTGAGTGATAGATTGGAATTGGTGATCTCAAAGGTCTTTCTCAACCTGATTGATTCTGTGATCCAGGGGATAGTGGTCAATGGCTTAGTGTCCAGATGGAGATTGGTGACAAGTGCTGTCACTCAAGGGTCTGTACTGGGATCAGTGCTGTTTGATTTTTATCAAAGACGTAGTGAGATGGAGTGGACCATCAGCAAATCTGCAGATGACACCAAGCTGAATGATGCAACTGAGATGCATTGGAGATGTGATGCCATCCAGAGAAACCTGGACAAGCTCAAAAAGTGAGTCCAGGTGAACCTCATGAGATTCAACAAAGCCTGCACACTGGTCAGGGCAACTCCCAGTATCAATACATGCTGGGGGATGATGGGATTGAGAGCAGCCCTGAGAAAGAGAGCTTGGAGCGGGGGGGTACTGGTGGATAGAAAACTGGGCCAGTGATGCGTGTTTACACCCCAAAAGGCCAACCACATCCTGGGCTGCATCAGAAGTGTGTCCAGAAGATCAAGAGAGGTGATCGTAATTCTACCTCTCTAATACGCTCCTGTGAGACCTGGCCTGGAGTACTGTGTCCTGCTCTGAAGTCCT
>VWYK01029270.1:0-15260 GCA_013399775.1 Semnornis frantzii | reverse complement strand
CACGTATTTATAAATATTAATGATGTCACAGCTCAGTCTCCTTTTCTCCAAGCTAAAGAGACACAGTTCCCTCAGCCTTTCCTCCTAAGGAAGGTGTTCCGCTCCCTTAATCATCTTTGTGGCTCTGTGATGGATTCTTTCAAGCAGTCCCCTGAAGTCCTTCTTGAACTGAGGGGCCCAGAACTGGACATAATATTCCAGATGTGGCCTCACCAGGGCAGAGCAGAGGGAGAGGAGAACGTCTCTCAACCTACTAACTACAGCCCTTCTAATACACCCCAGGGGAGATGCAGACAGATTTAATTATTGTTCAACAGTAAGAACAGTTCAGAAAAATGCAGCTCTTGTTTACCTACTCACAATTCAAGCAAGCCCTTAGTTGCAATTCACATTTCTAGCAAGCTGACAGATCCTATCCTCACTGAGGTCCCAACTAACAGACATGTTTAGTGCTATGTTCCTTGCTAAAGAGAGTCCAACACCTCTTTTTTTCCAGTTCAGGCCAAGTCTTAACTTTACTAGAAGGCATTAAAGAATGAGGCTATACAAGACACTCTCCCTTAGCAAGCAATCTGGTCAGACCAAGTGTGTTTAAGTCTGTGTTCCAGAGCATGTCAAATTCCTTCCTTCTTCCCCTCTGCTCCATGGGTTTGAATGGGGAGGAGAAGAAGGTGCGAAAAATGCTTGCCGCCACCCACCCTGCAGGCTTGAGGAAGGGAACAGCAAAAGGCCTTTCCAAACGTGTGCTGACCTGTGTGGAAGCCCATGCTGGGAATCAGGCTGGTGGTTGGCTGGGGTTTTGCGCCCAGAATAAATTGGCAGATGGACACTTTGTCTAGAAAAGGATACAGAGAGCAAGGGAGAAGGCGCCAGGTGCCCACCTTAAGAGTTCTCTGCCTTGAAAGAGTTCCTGCCTTGACAGAGCTCCCATTTTGGACCATCCCCACTTTTTGGATGGCTCCTACCGTTTTGCACAGCTCTTGGTTTTGCACAGTCCCTGCCTTTGGATGCCTCTCCCCACTTTTGCACCACTCTGTGCAAACTTGTAAGCTTGGCAAGTCCTGGGGTCCTTTTGAGAGAGCTGCTGGTGGCACCCAGACCCAGTTGCTCTCAGACCATACCGCAGTCGACTTCCTGGTTGCTATTCCAAACAGGGGAGACCTAAGCAGTTTAGCTCTCCCCTGCTGCTGCTGAGACAGTGTCACTTTCCACCAATCCCTGTCTTGTGGAAGTCATGTTTCAAGACACTTCTGACTTTGGTGGCTTTTCCACCCACCTTGGATTTCTGCTGCATGGATCCAGACTATTGGATATTGCTTGCAGCGTCAGAAGGCAGCCAAGCAACAGAGAAATTCAGCAAGGGATCATTGCCCAATACCTATCTCACCTTTGTGAGTAAAGCCTGCTGGTCCCTTAATTCTCTGCTCAGCCTGATTGATAGGGGGGTAAAGTTGTGTTTATCGCTTAGCCTTTTCCATTTCCTGACCTCCTAAATCTCTAAATTTGGCTATAATATCCTGTTGAAGAATTCCCAATTGAATTAGCACTTGTAAATAAATCTAAACTAGATTTCTGTATAGTTTGGGGGCAGGGCTTTCACGAAAATAAAACAATTTTGTTTTTATAATTCCTGACTCAGCCACACTAATCTCCTGCCTCCACAACAGTCTGTAAAATGATTTTGTAGACAGGTTAAGCCAAGTATACTGGCCAGGGAACATCCATGAGCCTCTATTATATGAAATTTAAAATGTCACCAAGAGGCTAAAGAGTTTCTGGAGTCCTGACAGCCAGCTGGGATAACTCTCATCGATCGATAAGGAAGGGGAATCACTAGGAGCCATGTTGTCAGGGCACCAGCCTGGCAGTGAACTAGGCCAATGAAACTCTGCCATTCCTGCCTGCACCACAGAGCTGAGGAAGAGAATAAGCAACTCATAACCTCAAAATAGTTCAGCCTCTATAGTGGACATGGGTAAAGGCAGGAAAGAAAGGAGCCTGAGTGCTCTGCTTCACCAGCCCCCCAAGAAGTAATCTGTCATTGTCTTTTGCAATAGAAAAGGAAGATCACCACAGCTTTCTAGGAAGGTGGCCTGTGAAGCTATTGTTGGCACTTTTCTTATCCAAGTCAGTTTTGCTTCACAAATAAAGTAAAGCCTTCAGAGAAATCCAGATTTTACTGAAAAAGGTTATCTTCTCTTCAGAATGACTCAGATGGGAAGTTTTAATCTAGCAGCATCAGTTGCTATCTTGAGGGCTTACAAAATCTTGAAGATACTTCTAATATCCCTGACCTCAGGCTAGGCAGGAACACCAGTAGCTTTGAAAGAGAACATATTTGAAGTTTTACCTATAAAGAGGAGAACCAAACAAAAATACTTCCTCAGTGCTCGAAGCCAGAAATTGCAACCCATAGGATTAGCATGCAGCTTTGCTTAAACACATTCCTTTTGAGGCATCTCTTCCAAGTTCTAATCTCCATACTGGAAGATGTACAGAAAACCCCTATGAGTTCAAGCACAACATTCAGCACATCCTGAGAGTGAGAGAAAGAGTGTTCTCACCTTCAATGTTTCATTAAATTCTGGATTGGTGCTGTTACTTTTAATTTTGGTCTTGCGCTTACTTTGGCGAGACTTATCAGGCAGAAGGTATGCTTTGACATATCTGCAGATCAAATAGGAAGTTGTTAGCAAGGAATAAAAATGACCAGTGTGAGCAAGGGCCTGGCATTGCTGCATTAGCTACATATAGGAGAAAATTGCTGCTTACGGTGTGAGCAACACACACAGTTAAAAGAATACGGAAAGGCATGGTCTTTATCTGCAGACAGAGCAATGTTATTCAGGAAGGATCAGAATAATAAAGGCAAAGCTAAACTAATTTAGTCATCCTCAGAAATGCAGATACCTTTCCTAACATTTTCCCCCTATAATATGTGATTACTGACTGCGTATGAAAATACATATACTGAAAATGCAAGAGAATTAAAAGATTCATACCTTGCATAGGGTAGAATTTCGCATGATTAGAGATACTAATTATTACTTACTGATGAGAAAGTTTACCTGTTATGCTGAAAACTAAAATGAGCTCAGAAAACACGTCAAGGGAATGTATGGATGCACAAAACTCAAGTTATCTCTATGCCTATCTAAAAAAAAAAAATTATTCTCTTTGCATACTTAATTAAGATTCTAGAAGTAAGGAACCAATTCAGCCTCTCTATTTCTTTGTATGCTTTGCCCTTATGCAGAGATTGCTATCAAGAAGGCTGATAATTTAAGTAATCACATTGCTTCTCCAGAAAAGGCACGTTTCTCTAAGAAATACATTGAAAATGCTTGTCCACAGGGAATCCAAACCCAGTTGTCATCAAAAGACTAGCAAATGAATCCTGTGAGTTCTCAGGTTCACGACCTTAGGCTACATCACTGTGAGTGACATGGTTGATGAGACCCAGGCAGAACCTTAAAGGAAATTCTTCTCTGTGCTTACGGATCAGTCCTTTGCTTCTTCTCATCTGCAATAGCCAGGTTTCTGCAGCTTTTCACCAGGATGCTGAGGGCACCTGTTTTGTAGCTGTAATTGATATTGAGAAGGATTTCGCCGCTGACCTTCACGTTGCCATAGTCACCAGTTTCACTATATACACTCAGCATGCTGTTAATGCTCGTCTGGAGGGAGACAGAAAAAGGTTTAAAGAAACTACACATTTCTACAATCTGCTTTTTTTTTCATAGTCACAGCCTTGCAGTATCATCACACTTGTTAGGACTTGATATGAAAACAGAGATACTACAGAACAGAAATACAACTTACTTCTATTTGATGTAGAAGGGAACAAGAACTATAATTGGTTACAGTTTCAATGTCTAGACCATTGACATTTTTACATGCAGGATTCAAAACTTGTTTATAAATATGATTAAAATCTAAGTTACCATTGTTGAGATCATGCATGAACTGAAGAGCAGACAGGCTACATAAATTGTGAGCTCACATAAGTTCCAAACAGAAAAAAAAAGAGATCACATTTATAAGTCAATTGTCCATCCGATTTTACTGAGTCTCATAAGACAACTGTTGATAAAACCACTGGAAAAAGTTATAAGGGTGCTTCCTATAATGGAGGTGGTAGAATCATAGAGTGGTTTGGGTTGGAAGGGACCTACTAAAGTCATCTAGTCCAACCCCTGCTGCAGTCATCAGGGATATCCTCCACTAGATCAGGTTCCTCAGAGCCTTGTCAAGCCAGTATCTCCAGGCATGGGACCTCAACTACCTCCCTTTTCAACCTGTTCCATAGTTCCACCATCCTGTGGTAAGTAAAAGCATGTTGGTTTAAAGTGACACCTATTTTTCACTACTAATTCTAAAAGAATGAGCAAAAGTTCTATAACTGTCATTTCACCATTTTTTTTCCAGAGCCAAAAAGGTTTAGCAACAATCCCCAAAACTTTTCCACCGCAGCATAACATGAGCCCCAAAACAAATTTTTTTCCCCACTCATACCATACATGAGGATGTCCTCTCCCAGAAGGTTACAACTGGGAAACAAATATTTTAAAGAAAATTAAAGCAATGTGCACACTGCCAGAATCAAAGACATCTGAAAAATTTAGTGGATTCTCTTTAGTCATTGAGCCAAGACTCCTCAAAAACATATGTAACCATCTAAATCCTTGCAAGACACACAGGTATAGTCTTCAACAAAAAGGCAGGAAAGAGAGAGAAACACTAAAAGCGAGGTAGAAGATTCAGGAGAACTCACAGTATCACCATCTGTTTCAGGCACATTTAGATAAGTCCATTTTCTGTCAGAGCCCTCTGGAGAGTTCTTTAAAGAAGGCAGTGTAAAAGATCAAGAGGAAAAAAGCATTAGGTAGCTCCAAGAAGCAAGAATAACAGCAGTGATAAATCTTTATGTGTGTATAGACAGGTAAAGAAAGTTTGTATTGCGAAGCCATAGAAAGCAAGAAAGAAAAACTTATCACCAAATCAGAGAAAAACCCCTCTTTTCCATACACTTCGAGCACTGAGGGACGCATGGCTCAAGGTGATATCTGCTGTATTGAAATAAACAGATTTAAGAACACCAATTCAGCAGGGTCGGGTTTGTGTTGGATCGTAGTTGGATTTGTCCTCATTTATGTCTGCGTGCAATCAGTTCTTGCCTAAGCTCGTCAATAAGCTGAACTTTCACACATTGGCAAGATCAATGCCTTTGTAAGAAGTGTGGTTTCCTTGTGGAGTTTGTAGGAGCAGGTGGAGAAGCACACAAATGTTTAAACAAATCATAGCAACAAGACTCAGGGCAGCATTTCCCCACCTCTGTTTGCTAGACCAGTTTCTGAAAATCTCAGCAATAAGTGCAAGGGAAACTGCATCTTGATTATCCTGGGCTGCATCAAGAGAAGTGTGGCCAACAGGTAGAGAGAGGGGATTCTCCCCCTCTATACTGCTCTTGCGAGACCCCACCTGGAGTTCTGCATCCAGTTCTGGAGCCACTATTACAGGAAAGATGTGGACATGCTGGAGTGTGTCCAGAGAAGGGCCGGAAGGATGATAGAGGGCTGCAGCACCTCTCCTACGGGAACAGACTGAGAGAGTTGGGGCTGTTGAGTCTAGAGAGAAGAAGGTTCTGAGCAGACCTGATTGTAGCCTTCCAGTATCTGAAGAGGGCCTGCAGGAAAGCTGGGGAGGGACTTTGTAGGATGTTGGGTAGTGACAGGACTGGGGAGAATGGAACAAAAACAAGACGAGGGTAGATTCAGTTTGGATGTTAGGAAGAAGTTCTTCACCATGAGTGTGTGGAGACACCGGAACAGGTTGCCCGGAGAGGTGGCGGAAGCCTCATTCCTGGAAGTTTTTAAGGCCAGGTTGGATGTGGCTCTGAGCAACCTCATCTGGTGTGAAGTGTCCCTGTCCATGGCAGGAGGGTTGGAGCTAGATGATCCTCAGAGTCCCTTTCAACGCTGATAATTCTATGATTCTGTGATCTATCTCCTTCTTTATTGGCTGCAGGGAGAAAGGAAGAGCACACTCAAGGGAAAGAGCCACACAAAGCTAAGTGGTCTGTGGCAAAAAAACTCTCCATACTCCTTGCCTAAGGGGCCTGCAGTGCAGAAAGCTGGAGGGATAAGAAGACCTGTGTCAATATAGTAAAAATAAAAATAAATTTAATAAACCATATAGGAAGATTAAGTGGCAAATATGAGGGGGATGGATTATAGTTCTGATGGTCTTCTTTACCCCTCAATTAAATTAAAAAAAGGAAAATAAATGGGGGGAAAAAAAAAATATCATCTAGTTCCAACTGCCTTGCTACAGGGAGGGACACTTTCTACTAGACCAGGATGCTAAAGCAGTCATCCAACTTGGTCTTGAACTCCTTCAGGAAGGGGGCATCCATGACCTCCCTAGGCATCACCATAACTGTAAAGAATTTCTTCCTAAAATCCAGTCTAAATCTACCCTATTCAAGATGTAGCCTGTTCTCTCTCATCCTGTCACTACAAGCACTTGTAAAAAATCTCTTCCCAGCTTGCTTGTAGATTCCTTTCAGGTACTGGAAGGCCAATCTAAGGTGTCCCTGGAGCCTTCTCTTCTCCAGGCTGAACAGCTCCAACTCTTTCAGCCTGGCCCTCATATCATCTTCATGGCTCTCCTTTGGATCCACTCCAGCAGTTCAATGTCCTTCTTCATGCTGGGGGGCCCAGAACTGGGCACAGTACTTCAGGTGGGATCTCACAAGAGCAGAGTGGGGGAATCACCTCCCTCATCATGCTGGTCACATTTCTTTTGATACATTCCTAACATGCCTCAAGTGAAATGCCAGTCTTTACCATTTATGTAGTTTCCACTTCTGGCATACATGAAAATGGGTATCCTTGGACACTGCCAGTGAACATATACTAAGTCTTGTAGATGACCTCTGACCCTAGAATTTAAGCAAACCATTTCTAAATTGCTTGCAAACTGCAAACAAACACAAATTCAGTAGAAGTATTTGACAGACATTTTTTTCTCCATGTGTAAGAGAGAAATATATGCAAAGTGCAATGCCCTTAAGAAATCTACTGATTTTCCAGGAGGAACGTGGAGCCTCATTTTTGTACCTCACTAATAATTATATTTGTTTTCATTACATACTATCCCAGGGGTAAGGCAGCGAAACAATCCAGTCCTACTGATGTGACAGGTCCTGACAACACATTAAGACTTTCAGAAGAGGAATCAGTGAAGCATGCAGGGAAAACTAAATAAATAGTTCATGCATTAGCTGTGGGAGAACACAAAGAAAAATACTTCAGCGCTGTCCACTGTCACTTTGCATTTTTGCTCCCTTATGTTACCAGTTGATTTCAAGAATCTTTACCCTTCAAGATCTTTCTTCCTTTAGCTTGTGTTCATTGTCAGAGTACTTGTACTGCACTTTAAATTCTCATATTAAAAAAGAAAAAAAAACAAACAACAGAGAATACCCCCCCACCATATAATTAGGCCCTTCTGTTCATTAATATGTTATTTCAGTGTGACTTAAAAGTGCCAGATGTTCAACATGAAAAAAATCCATACAGCTCAAAGGCATTACAACAAGCTGAGTAAAGGCGAAAATAAGAGGAGGAAAATGTTAATAACTAGAAATGTACACTCAAGGGGAATAAAAAAACCCCAAACAAACCCAGAAATCTCTAAAATCGACCTGCTGTAGCTTGCCTTTCATAGCTCCACCATTAACATAGCATGCAGTGACCTTAAAAATCATGTCACAGTGCGTACTGAGAAACAAGAGCATTGAGATGTGAGATTATCTCAGACCTGCAGCACTGGAAAAGCTGTGCTCTGCTTAGGAAGAAGGTCAAAGGGAAACCTACAGCAAAGGTCAAACCCCAAAGCAGAGGCAGAGTGCTGCCTGCAGCACACAGAGGAAAGGCTCTCCAAATACAGTTAGCACTTAGGTGCCTGCAAACCTCGTATCAGTATTGGGAGGAAACAAAATTAATTCTGTCTATAAAATCCAGGAGACCAGCAAACATTGGAGACAATGAGTCATAGTCAGCTTTGGGTAAGTGGATCTGGTTAGATCAGCCTCCTCATTTGCTCGAGTCTGATTTGATGTGAAGTGCCACACATCTCTGTTGTGTGTGTTTCAGTGAACTACACAATTCAGAAGGGAGAATAGTCTGGATGTGGCCAGATCCAAGACACCAAAATGTTGTATGACAGCAATTTTCCCAGCCCTTTCTCCTCTGCAAGTAAGCTAAACTTAGATTTAACCAATTCCATCTCTTTAGGACCAAGAAGCTACATAGGTATTCCTTGGGCTCTTCTTGCATGGAGACTAATGGGGATGCAGTCTAAAAAAAGGCAGTTCAATGGTTAAAGATGGACCAATTTTTCTCTTCCCTTTTAGAATACAGGTTCCTCTTCCTTCTTCATTCTTTTCAACTTTTTCACCTTCTACCTGGAGTTTGTTGCAGTTTTCTGGTACCCTTAGGCACCAGTCATGAAGAAGAGCAGCCAGAGAGGGCTCCACAACTGTGCTTAAGATGCTATTTGTTGCCCACATCCTAAATGTCAGATCCCAAAAATGAGGTACACAGAAGCTAGGCATAAATCAGACAAGTTAAAGGCTACTTCTGTCATTTGTTTTCTTTCCCAGTGAGTATCAAACTGCATAATGAACTGCATAAGGCAGTTCTGATGCCTCTCAAGCACCTATTACAACCTGAAAATTCAGATAGTGTTTTAAAGCCAACATTAAGTTGCAACAGATACACAACTGTTATACTCAAACATCTGATTTACAGCATATAGTTTGTGAGTATGACAAGAAACAAAATAATATGGCAGAAAAAATACTACAATTACTGCAGGAGGTAGAAAAGTTGTCACCAAACTTTCCAAGTATCTCCCTCCTTAATACTTTGCATATTAGCACAGCAATCATGACATGAAAAATGAGAGAAGCTGGACTGAGGGATGGACAATGATGTCACAGCAGTGGTACATACATTCAAAATCAGAGATGAGTTGTGTCCCAAGAACCTGAACAATCAGAAAGTGGTTTGAGATGGAAGATCTCACCACAGCCTCCTTCTTCACTTCAGGTAAATGAAGTGCTTCCCTGAAAGCTGAGCAGACATGTACTGCAAACACCTCAGGTTTGCCTTTTCTACATGCCAGCTTGGTAACAACCCCAATATGTGAGGAAATCTAGTGATAAGTATGCAAAATGGTTTTCTCTTTCCACATGGTGCAGAGAACAGCATTAAATATATAACAGAAAAATTATCTAAACATTGGAGTATGATTCTCAAATGTAGGATGAAAGATGATCTCCTGCGAAGTGGTAGGAATTTAAGCTTCTTTTTTTGAGAATTAATGGTTGCTTGTGGAAGGGAAAAAACATGGTTTCTACTCAGGAGCTTACTGTTGATAATCCACTTGTCAAACATCCATGTTTACTTGAATAACGAGAGGCCACTACATCCTCAATATCTTCTTCTGTTTCACCCAGATAATCCTAAATGACAAAGAGGCATTTTAGTTGTTTGTGCTCTGTATTTGGGCAGCCTCTGTCCCTTCATTTTGTTTTATATGTTTTCCACTTTAGGAAGACGGTGAAGGATACATTCAAAATTCTAATCTCTAGATTAATTTTGATTTACATTTTCCACACCTTTGCAGAGGCACACAGCATAAGAGATTAAAAACACTCTTACCAATTCAGGTTTCTATTGTTTAAGAACTTAAAAAGTTGACACACACTTCCTATCTTACCCTGGAGGCCTCTGCATGGCAAAAAACTCTGCAGATAAAATCCACCTCCACACCTACTCACAACCTCATGTGAATTACCTTTTTCTGCTTGCTACTATTTGCATTCAGGAATTCAGTTTTGGGAGTCTTGGAGGGACATGGTGAAAATTTTTCAAATTTTAACGAAATAAACCAGTGAGTTAAGGTCTGCTATCAAGGCCCAGGGAAGAGTTGATACTGGTTTAACTGAAGATGTTTGGAACCAGAGGCTGTTAGGTGACTGATTTCCTGGTTACAGCCCAAGTTCCATGCATTTCGCAGGACATACTTCTGACAATTCAGCAATCCATTTTTCCAATTATTGCCCATATGTATATCAATCAAATTCAAACAAATGGACAAGCACTCAGCGTACATTACACTTGCACCCTTTCATGATGGTCTTTAGTGACAGGCAACAATTTCATCAACAAGATCATTAGCACAAATCCGGTCTATAAGAGGCATGTTGTTGGGCACTCCAAATCCCTTCTCCCTACCCTGTCTCCAGAGGTTTGGATGGGGGAAGAATCACTGAATCACAGAATTAATCAGCTTGGAAAAGACCTTCAAGATCATAGAGTCCAACCTATCACCTAACCCTTCTAATTAACTAAACCATGGCACCAAGTGCCTCATTCACCCTCTTTTTAAATACTTCCAGGGATGGGGACTCCACCACCTCCCTAGGCAGCCCATTCCAATGCCAATCACTCTTTCTGTGAAGAACTTCTTCCTAATATCCAGCCTATACCTGTCCTGGTGCAGCTTTAGGCAGTGTCCTCTTGCTCTGTCACTGGGTGCCTGGCAGAAGAGACCAACCCCCACCTGCCTACAATCTCCTTTCAAGTAGTTGTAGAGAGCAATGAGGTCTGCCCTGAGCCTCCTCTTCTCCAGGCTGAACACCTCCAGCTCCCTCAGCCTCTCCCTACAGGGCTGTGCTCCAGCCGCCTCGCCAGCCTTGGTGCCCTTCTCTGGACATATTCAAGCACCTCAACATCTTTCTTAAACTGAGGGACTCAGAAATGGACACATTAAAGAAGGCAGCGCCTTCCCCCCACCCCCTTGCAGGCCCGAAGCGGGAAGAGCAAGAGGCGGCTTTTCCACACACGTACTGACTCGTGGGAAAGCCCACACTGAAATGGGCTGGCGTTTGCCTGGCTTCTTCGTGCCCAGTATATATATGGCAACAGACACAATGTCCAAGAAGATTATAAACAGAATGAGGAAAAAAGCACAGCTGCTTCCCCCTTTCACACCATTCTGTGCAGTTCTGCTCCAGTCCTGCCCTTGCACAGTTCGTGCTGCTCCCCCACAAGTCAGCAAGTTCGGCAAGTCCTTAGGTCCATCCGAGAGAGAGCTGTCAGCGGCACCCGGACCTGGCTTCTCTCGGACCACCATGTCCTGACTTCCTGCTCACTACCCTGAGCTGGGAACACAGCAGCAGTTTGGCTTTTTACCCTGCACTGCTAAGGCAGTGCCACTCCACGACCTTTGCCTCAAGGTAGCTGAGTCTGCAGACACTTTGGACTTTGGCAGGTGACTTACTGCTGCGTGGATCCACGATTGGACAATAGCTTGTGGTTGCAGTGACTGACACAGAGAAATTCAGTAGGGATCATCTCTAAAGTCCTCCTTCACCTCTGTGAGTAAAATCTGCTGTTCCTTAGGTTCTCTGCTCAGCCTGATTTATAAGTGGGGTAAAGCTATCCTGTAGCTTAGCCTTTGCCATTTTCTGACTTTCCTAGATTACTAAACTTGTCCATAAGCATCTTTGTGAAGATTTCTTGGCCGAATTACAACCTGTAAACAAACCCTAACTAGTTCTGTGTATAGTTTGGGGGTGGAGCTTTGGGGGAAATTAAAACAATTCTATTTTTGTAATTCCTGCCTCAGCCAATTAATTACCAACCAAATCAAGGCACTGCTGAAAGCCTTGGGTTACTGTGAAACCACGTGGGAAGAAACTCGTCCTGCTACACCATATGTGTTTGAGGGGTAAACAAAAAACCCAGTTGATGTGCATGCTTAAAAAACAAAACAAAAGAAAACATTCCAAGTATACTTTTTTGTTTGCTTGTTTGTTTTTAAGGATTTAAGTGGAGGGAAAACCCATCATTGCACAGCTTCATATGTATATGCTCAAGTTTTAATAAGGAAGACTGATCTGTAACATCTTCAGTTTATATGGGGGGGAAATTCATTTTTTAACACAGCAATAAAATAAAATCTAAAAAAAGCTCCATCCTTAAAATCTAGCTGATTGTCCCAATAGAACTGTTAAGTAAAAGTCATAGGAAAACATCCCAGCACACAGCTAACATCTTATTAACTGTAGCTTGGAAATTTCAACCATTTCCTTATGCCTTATTTTGAAAGACTCTGCTTTTAGTTCTAATGGAAGTCAAATGTCAACTTCCTTGTATCTGCTTTGCAGCTATAAAAACCTCACATGGTGACCTACCTCATGCTGTTGCTTAGTCATTCTCTCTCTCTCAAACTACACAGACAAAGGCTGCATACAAACTTGGGAACCTCGAAGGCTTCTGTGCTAATCAGGAAAACCAGAGCAAAGAAGAAATGCTGCTGGAGAACTGAACTTGTCACAGTTTATGTAAAGATCTGCAGAGCATTTGTCATTAGTATGCATAAAAGTAGCTGTTACATCTCCTCTTTTTTGCTCCAGTGACTGAGCAATGGAAAGTGACGCAAAATTTTATGTAACTACCGTCCCACTGCAATTGTATATTCAGTATTGAGCAGAGGGAAACCAGGGTGATGCATGATGCTCTCTGGGATAAAAATTTACATACTGAGGTAAACATTTCTCTTAGCTTCTTGTTGTTTAAATGAGTTTCTTCTCTTTCTAAGACATTCAGGGCACTGTTATCACCCAGAGCAAAAATAAGGCATAGATATTCTATACTCTAAGGAAAAAGGCCATGGGGATCCAGGCCAAGTATTAACAGTGCTTCACAAAGAGTCCTTAATGACAGTTATCTGGCTACCAATTTTTGTCTGCAAGCAGATTTCTAAAACAAGCAAACAAACAAAGGAAATGGCCAACAGTTAACCTATGCTGTTAATTAATTTTGCAACCGAGTGATGATGTTTCTCAGGAGGCTTCACAGAACTGCAACTACAGAACTGGTTTGTGCTGTTAGCTTATTAAAGTTGGAGCTAGCAGGGTCCTCATGGTCTCTGGGCAGGGCTATAAAATGCACATTATTCAATTACTTGTAGTGAAACAGCTGAGCATGTACTGAGCATGTAATGAACACTGCTTGGTCAGGAATCAGCACACAGCTCTCTAGATAACAACAGTAGATTTTACTGGTTCCACATACTCCTTGGGTTTCTGAAGGTTGTCCCTTTTCACTATCAAGGGCAACTATAAGATAGCACAGCAAAAAAGCATTCAATTTTCTAGCTGATGTCTCTATATGTGGAATGGGTTGTCCTGACAAAGGTAGGAGCAGAGCAACTAAAAGCCTTTCCCCACCCTTTTAGCGGGTAGATTCCAGCAATCTGTATACCTGATTGGCAAGTGGTATCTTCCACACCATTGCTCCATCACCCAGGTGGAGATTGAAAGGACTGTCAGACAGCTCCACTAGCCAGCCAGGAGAAAAAGGAGGTATAAAACTTTTCTCAGGTTGTAGGAACTGTTGTTATCTTCATCAGATACTTTTCTTTTTGCCTCTCATACTGAGCATCAAATAAACTAAACTCCAGCAGGAATACAGCTTTTATAGCAAAACCCTGCGTCTATAATGAATATAAGGCAGGACTCCAAAGACTCCTGTGAGTCGAACTACTATTAAAAAAAAACCTGTGGTAACACTAAAGCTGATGAATGCAATCAATTGATTTAATAAGACACAACAAGAAAGGACACAGGGAGAATCAGAGATTTATGAACTCAGTTATAAATCAAGTTTAAAGGTGAATTAGCACTTCCTCAGACCCCAGAGCAACTAAATCTAGGTTATGCCACAAGAGAGATCTCTTGTCTTAGCAAAGAAACTGGAGAGCTGCTGAGACGCAATCTGAAATTTCAGAGTCAGCAAGAAAGAAAACAGACAAAAAAACACAAAACAAACCCACAACATCCTCTGAATAAAAAGAATTTAAAAATCAAAGAGAATCAAAACTCAGCATTTCTGGCACTTGCCCCAGAGAAAATGATAACTACTGCACCTTGCACAATTAGAGCAGAAAACTGATACAAAGATAGTCCAAGTTTGTATTTTCTTAATTCTATGCCCTTCCTTTGCAGTATCATCCAGATCCTTAGTCAAGAGCAAATAATTCTTCTTTACTAAATTTAAAACCAAACTATTTCTTTTTGAAGATTTTCTTCACAGAAATCTGACATATGGGAAGGGCTTTTTAATTTCCTTAAAGATTAATCCAAACAAAGCAATGTTGTAGGCAATTTTTCTGGATGCTTAGAACCTAAGAAACAGATGGGAATCCTATCACATAGTTTTCCAGCATGCCACAAGTATCAAATGCTGCTAGAAGGGGAAACATCTCCAATGGCCAACGCTCTTTCGAAAAGAGCAGATGGTAAGGAAGGACTATAACAATAGACAAAATGCATAAACCATAGCACAGTGGTTTTTGTAAGCTACAAGCACACATTTAGAAACTTCAGAATAAACTATGATTAGATAAAAACCTAATTTAAATTAGTGTTTCTTTTTTTTTCCCCCTCATGCATATTTAACAAGCTTGGAAATTCTTTTCTAGCACGGATGTACATCTGCAACGTGTATATCTTGGATATGGGCACAAAAAGAAGAGGGAAGTTATGAGTGAGTCAGGAAAAGTCACAGAATGAATGGGAAAAGGCATAGAATCACAGAATCATCCAGGCCAGAAAGGACCCTCAAGATCACCAAGTCTAGTCATTTTGCCTACTCCACCAAGCCTGTCACTACACCATTTCCCCAAGCACCAGATCTATCTGGCTTTCAAACATATCCAGGGATGGTGACTCAAGCACCTCCCTGAGCAGCCCATTCCAGTGCGTGACAACCCTTTCCATGAAAAAATGTTTCCTAATGTCCAGTCTAAACCCCCCGTGGTGCAGCTTGAGGCCATTCCCTCTCATTCTGTCATTAATGAGTTACTTGTGAGAAGAGGCAAGTGCCTACTCTCTACAACCTCCTTTCAGGTAGTTGTAGAGAGCAACCAGGTCTGCCCTCAGCCTCCTTTTTCATAGGCTAAACAGCTCCAGTTCCCTCAGCCACTCCTCACAGGCCCTTCACCAGCTTACTAGCTGCTCTGTACCTGCTCTGGTGCCTTGATGTCCTTCCTGTACTGCAGTGCAAAAAACTGAACACAGCACTTGAGTTGCATACTCACCAATGCTGAGTAACAGCAGGCAGCAGTACAGGTTGGGGGCTACCCTGATGGAAAGTGGCTCCATGGAGAACGACCTTGGA
>VWYK01029259.1:13015-24262 GCA_013399775.1 Semnornis frantzii | reverse complement strand
CCCCAGCCTGTAACGCTGCATGGAGTTGTTGTGGAACTTAAACTTCTTAAGTCTCATGGCATTGGACTCTGCCCATCTATCTAGCATGTCCAGGTCCCTCTGAAGAGAACATACTTGAAGAACATACTTGCATACCCTCTGAAGAACATGTTTGCATTTGAAGTCAACATAGAGCCTTGCATTGTAACTATTAGTGATGTTTCAAAATCTTTCTTGCTATGTCCATTATCAGACCAAATTTTTAAGTGCTCTGGGTGAAATTTTATGGTGTTTTTAGTAATTTCTTGGTGTCTGTGTAAAATAATCTCCTCATGGCATTTATTCAAAGAATTTGGAGGCTGAGAAAATATTTTACGCTATTGTCACTCCAATGGCAGTGAAACTGAAGCAGTACCTGTGATTGGGAGTACTTGTCTTTATGCTGTTTTTTTATTTTAACAAGAGCATAAAAAAAAAATGCCTGCAAATGCAAGCTGAGTGTTGCAATGGAAATTCTTTCTTAAGCCTTCAGAGCTTCTAATTATATCTCTGTAGTAGCAGATGTTAAAAGCCTGTCATTTATTTCTTGATCACTGTTCTACTTATTGTATGGAGGGGAAAAAAAGGTTCATCAGATGAGTCACACACTTTGAAACTGTAATAGTGATTTGAGTTAGAGCAGACATTGTCTTTTACATTCACCCTAGCCTATTCCTTCATGCACCCTGCTGCTTGCTCCCTTATCATATGCCTGTATATATGTGAATGTATATGTATTTAAGTAAAGTTCAGTTATGCATTCATTTACACAGATACAATGGTGCTATTCATGCAATTATTGGCTGTGATTGTAAATTTGTCTAAAATAATAATAAAAAAGCCAGAGAGGAGACAAATTAAGAAGGTGAGAACTATCTGATGATAACTCTGGTGTTCTGGTTGCTGCTTTGGGATAAAATCAAAAGATAAATATTATGAAGCTGTTATTTAATTTGTTAGGGGCTACATACCAGGAGGTTGCTACAAAATGGAAGTAAAAATCTTATAAATGTTCTCTGTCTGACAGAAGAACATACTTTATGTCATCATATTCATTAAAAACTAACATTGAAGTTAAGTTCAATATTAAGAAATACAAAAATACATTTTAAGAAGTAGTTCTTGTCTCTAGAAAGGCGGAAGGGACAAGGGCAGGGCAGTGTGAGTGGGTAAAATGTCTGCAGCTGAGCTGGTGTTCCTTTTTGGAACCCTCAAGGCTCAGTTCAGCCAGCCAAGATCTCTGATCTTGAAGGCAAAATCGCACCTCCACTGAACCAGTAAGTTATCTTACTTTTGCAGTACTTGGTGAGTTATCTTTAGCAGTTCTTAGTCCTGCCCCAAAACTGTTACTTTTCTATAAATGTGTATTGGGCATGCCTTCTTGCTCACCTCTGTCCAGCAATCAGATCTATTTCCTCTATACTTTATCTGGTCTGATATATTCTTCTGCTTTTTTGTGCCTGTCTCTGTTGTCTCTCAACCCTTCTTGCCTTCAGCTGTTTTTGACTTTCCTCTGCCTTACTGCTGGTGGGACAACATGCGTTTGATAGCATCTCTGTGCTGTCTCCTCATGTAGTCTCCTGTTCTCTGAGGCCTCCAGGCTCCAGCACCTCTATTAACCTTTCCCAGAAAGATTGTCCTCCTGAACCTTTTCTCTTTGAAATGCGTCTTAATGAAGGAAGGGATAGAGACATTTATTGCCCCTTACTGTCAAGTCTCAGATTCACAGAATCATAGAATCATAGACTGTCAGGGGCTGGAAAGTACCTCAAAAGATCATCTAATCCAACCCCCTGCCAGAGCAGGATCACCTATACCAGATCACACAGGAACACATCCAGGCAGGTTTTGAGTATCTCCAGAGAGGGAGATGCCACAACTCCCCTGGGTGGCCCATTCCAGTGTTCTGTCACCCTCACAGTGAAAAAAAAATCCTCCTCATGTTTAAATAAAACTTCCTATGCCTCAGCTGCCACCCATTGCCCCTTGTCCTGTCACTGGGCATCACCAAGCAGAGCCTGGCTCCAGCCTCCTGCCACTCACCCTTTACATATTTATAAACATTGATGAGGTCAACTCTCAGTCTTCTCTCTTCCAAGCTAAAGAGTCCCAGCTCCCTCAGTCTCTCCTTGTAAGAGAAATGTTCCATTCCCTCAATCACCTTTGTGATGACACCTCTGTGAACCTTCAGAGGCTGGAGGGGCACAATCATCCCCCCCTCACCACCTCACCCTTCAGGGCTACTGGCTTACTGTCATGTTTTTTTCAGGCTTATACAAGAGTCTTATTTCTCAGATCCTCCAAATAATAAATTAATTTGCATTTTTTCTTGGGAGATTCCAGGATTATTGTCCTAAGACTGGAAATATTAAAGGGTTTGCACTAAATGTATTGAAGATGCCATGGGTTCTTTGAAAATACTAAGGTCTAGCCTCACGTTTTCCAAAATTTGGGGGCTAAGTTGTTTGCAATTCTGTGCTATATCCTCTGGAGTACACATTTTAAAAAATGGCCCATACTGCTTATGATACATGAAAAGGTAAAAAGACAGGTACTTCAATCAGGTCTGTGTGTGATGAGGGATTGCTACCAAACCCTTTGGAAATCAGCCTGGAGTGAGGATGGTTTCCACATTTTTGTCAATTTTATTTACCATTTCTACATACTTTGCTATTTTTTGTTTCGTTTTGTGTTCCCTGCCATTGATAATTTGCTCAAAACTTGCCTGAATGACAGTAATTACTTGGACAATCTAACCACTTTATTTTAAGTGAAAAACAATTTGTTATTTAGACTAATCCTGCATTATTAGAGGAAAAAAAGAAATACTCAAACCTCCTATTAGCAATGAGTAAAATAATTCCAGCTCAAATGCAGAAAGATATTTTTATTTAATTTTTTAAAAGTCATGAAAGTTGCAACATCAAAAATCAGGATCTGGATTCTCCTTCCTGAAAATTAATCCAGGGGAGTAGTTCAGAAACTACCTGGTGCAACTGAGAGAAGAATTTGATCCTTGTAATTCTTTTGTGTTGTGCACTGGCAGAGAACAGGAATAGAAGAGAAAACCAGACTCAATTTACTAACAATCTGCATGACATGATTTCCATAAATCGTACTAATAGAGCAATTTATAAAAATTGTGGTAGTATATTAAGGAGAACAGATGACAAAATCCGTTTGGAATAATAAGATGAGCATTGTTGATAATGCAGCTATATTTTCCCATAGTGTTTATGTATAAAACAAATTGACTGTCTGTTCTCATTCAGTCTATGTTATGTTAGTGCTAACTATAGACAAGAGAAAATAACAAAATATTCTCTGAGTTTTTTGTTTGTCTAGAGATTGCATTGATGATTGCCACATATTTTAGAGGCATTAAACTTTGTTAGGTGAAAAAGATTTCTCAGCTGGACCATTGCTGAGAAAACAATTTTATTGTTTGTAAGAATTACTGAAAAATAGTTTTCTGAAACTGTTTAACTTGACACTCAGATGTATAGCTCAGCATATAAGAAGAATACATTAGAGCCACAGTAAAACCACTCTCAGATAAGTGAAATGTTTTGAAGTCTATTTGGATCTTAGTTGTCCCTTCTCACACATCAAGGAAGAATTAATAGCAGATAGAATCATAGAATCATAGAATGGTAAAGTTGGAAGAGACCTCAAGGATCATCTAGTTCCAAGCCCCTGCCATAGGCAGGAACACCTCCCACTAGTACAGTTCACTCAAGGCCTCGTCCAACCTGGCCTTGAACACCTCCAGGGAGGGATCAGCCACAACCTCCCTGGGCAACCTGTTCCAGTGTCTCACCACCCTCACTGTGAAGAACTTCCTCCTAACATCCAGTTTAAACCTCCCCTCTGCCAGTTTAAACCCACTGCCCTTTGTCCTCTCATTACAAGTCCCTCCCCAGCCTTCCTATAGGTCGCCTTCAGATACTGGAAGGTTACTATAAGGTCTCCTCGAAGCCTTCTCTTCTCCAGGCTGAAGACCCCCAACTCTCTCAGCCTGTCCTCACAGCAGAGAGCTACTCCAGTCCTCTGATCATCTTTGTGGCCCTCCTCTGGACCCACTCCAACATTTCAATATCCTTCCTGTGCTGGGGGCTCTAGAACTGCACACAGATGCTACAGTGAAGTTTTAAATGTCTACTGTTGCACAAGAATTTAATATAGATTCATCCTTAATGGGCAAAATAAATGAAAAGGAGGCAAGATGTACTGCTTTATCCCTGATTATGGAGGGACACATCTTGCCTTATAGTTCCTCAGCTTCTGGGAGCGGACTCCTGTGAAAAATGATTGCTGTGCCCCAGATAGTTGGGAGGAGCAGGACAGCATGGAGAAGTCCTGGAGACAGCTGAATTTGCACCCTAAGGGCAGGAGACTTCCACTGGCTTGAGCATAGAGCCGCTTGCAGAGCTGGCTCTACACTGCCAGCGCTCTGATGATTTTACCTCATTTGCTTTCTTCTCCTGTAGCATATTACTCCAATGTGTAGTGCCCCTCAGCTAAGCAGAATGAGCTGAAACCTCTGGTAAAGTTGCCCAGATACACTGCAAAGCATTGTGCACATCCAGCTGCAGATTTTACTGACAAAGCCAAGAAGAGGCGATAGTGGGAACAACTCCATCTGCTATGTTCAAAGCACCAGTATGCACAGGATGATCCCCCAGGGCTTGCGTGTAGGGTTTTGCCCTTGCTGAGCTCCAGGTTGTCCAAAGCTCACACCAAACAAGGACTGATCCGTGGCCTGGGTGTGTTAGAGGTTGAACATAATCTTGGACTTGGCTAAAAGAAAAGTGTAGGGGCAGTTGTGGGGTTTCCTTTCATGTTGTTTGATCAGAGAAAGATACCAGATCAGAGGAACAAAAGTAAGAATTAAGCTGTGTGCACATTTGGGTAGTGTAAATATGATGATGTTCTCCAAGGGTGTGGGTGATGGTTTGCTTCCCATCCCACGCTAAAGTGGTGGAAACAAGTCTGGAGCTGCAAAGGCCTACCGGATATGCTTTGTCCCTCCCTTCAGGGAAATGGCAGGTATAGACTCTTATTGCTTATGAGTTCAGTGTAACTTGGTCTTCAACATCCTCTCTTGGAGAAGACTGCACAGCTCTTCCCCATAGTCTGCACATATTGCATCCTTAAATAATTTGATTGGAGCCTTGAGGCAAGGAGCATAGATTCACTATATGATTCTTAGTGGCTTAGTGGTGACTTATTCACCTTTAAGGAACACTAAATCTTATTAAAAGTGTGCCAGCAGGGTTTTTTTTTCCTTTAATAATAGTGTAACACTGAAATATTATGAGTAGTCTTCATTCTCGCACCATTTTAAAGTGTCCTACATCCAGCCCCACCTATAAGAAGCACCTCAATTTTCAGTAGAAAATTTAATTTAATTATTTTTAGAAGGTAATGTTCAATTTCCTTTAACCAAGTGTCAGAATAGATGACTGGCTCCTCACAATTCAGAATAGTGTATTCTTTTCAAGCACAGTTGAGAGTGGACTTTGCAAGATAGCATTTTTATTAGTATAATTTGTGAGTCAGTTTTTCATTATGACTGAAAAAATCCTACTAAATGTTGTCATGAAGAAATATACTAAAAAGTGTTTTTCAATACCTAGTATTTGATCTTGTAGTTTGCAAAGCTTTGGAATGCTGTTTTTGAAAAGCCAATTGGTTTTAAACACTGCCAATTTATTTATTAATTATTTCTATGCTTACAAACACATGGCACTTTTGCAACATCTGTTTTCTTGATGGTATAAATAGAATATCCTTATACCTTTAAAAGCAGTCTTTGCTTTTCCACTGCCAAGCTTACTTTATTTTGATTCTTATGGTGTACTTTGGCTTTTAAGAGGTTTATAGGTTGTTAACTTTCTTGTCATTGCCACTGCCAGCTCCTGACAAAGACTGTTAAGTGGATGTCCCTGCAGCCAGCGCTTTCTTCAAGTGGAGTAGTGCATAAGTGGGGAGCAAAAGTCAGACCCCATGCATACTGTGCACACAGAGAAGTGGTGTTCAGCAAGAAGGCGTATTCCAGGCACAAAGCTTAACAAAGAATTTGAAGGTAGGATGAAGATGCAGTGGGATTTTGGATGAAGATGTGGTGGGGTTTTCTTATTAAATAAATACAAGATGCTATCTCAATGTGACTTCGAAGAGAATACCAATATATTGCTCCAGTTTTCTAAAAGAACAAAACAACCCTAGGACTTGTCCTGTTTTTGACAAAGCATCTCAAAGCATCTAAAAAAAAAACCAAAAAAACCCCCACCAACCTAGATTGTATACATTTGATGTTCAGTCAGTGTGTACCTTTTAGAAATTAAATGATACCATTAGAGTTACAAACTTTATTTTCTCTGTGGTGAGAGTTACAGAACAGTCTGACTGTTATAGAAGCATCTGAAACAGGAAGGTGTTTTTGTCCTAATCACAGTGCTTTTTTTTTTTTTTTTTCCAGGTAGTTAATGAGAAAAAGTACCTGAACAGTCTAAAAAGCTTGGGCATTATAAATCAAGGAAAATATAATTAACAATCTGTATTCAAAAGTACTGTAAATTCTGGAGTAGCTTTAAAATTAATATCAAAGTACCCATATGAAATAAGTGTTGATCATGGTTAGTTATCTTAGCATGTCTGCAGGTTGCAGAAAAAAATAAAACCAGTATAATGCATCACTTACCTATAATTGTTTTGGGGAAAGGATGGATATAAGAATCTGAGTTCTTGAGTTTGCGCGTGAATGGGCATAGGCAGACTAGCTTTATGTTTATAAATGGTTCAAAAGCTGGACAGAGTAAGTGTAGGAATCTTTGTCTTATCAAGAGAAACAAAGGGCTGCTTTCTATAAAATCTGGTAGAGATGACTGCCAGATGTGGGTGGCGATAGATATAGTTGTGTGGGTGGAAGGAATATGAACCCGGTCATGACACATGCAGCATGGTGTTGTCAGATCAGAGACACACACATATACGCCCCCCACCCCCTCACCCCTCCCATTTATTCTTATCCCTGGTTTGGATATAATAATGCTAAAAAAAACAACCCCTAAAATGCAGAAATCAGGATTCTGGTTTGTTCAGAAGCATGTAGAAAATAGAAAACAGAAATGTTTTGTGAACTTCTCATCAGATAGAGTAACCAAGGGAAGAACAAACAGGAAACATTTGCCAGATCTTTCAGCTTGTTATGAGAACAAATGGCATAAATTATATATCTGTAAGCAGGTGGTAAAATAACGTCCAAAATTGGAGTGTGTCCACAGAAGGACAACGAAGCTGGGGAAGGGCCTGAAGAATAAGTCATAGGAAGATCGACTGTGGCAACTGTTGAGTACTGTGTTCAGTTTTGGGCTCCCCAGTTTAAGAGGGACAGGGATCTGCTGGAGAGGGTCCAGTGAAGGGCTATAAAGATGATTAGGGGACTATGTGTATATGTGTTATAAGGAGAGGCTGAGAGACCTGGGGCTTTTTAGCCTGGAGAAGAGAAGACTGAGAAGGGATTTAATAAATGTTTATAAATATCTGAGAGCTGGGGATTGGAGGAAGGACACAGTCTTTTCTCACTTGCTCCCTGTGATAGGACAAGGAGCAATGGATGTAAACTGCAACACAGGAGGTTCCACCTCAACACAAGGGGGAACTTCTTTACTGTAAGGGTGACAGAGCACTGGAACAGGGTCCCCAGAGAGGTTGTGGAGTCTCCTTCTCTGGAGACCTTCAAGGTCCATCTGGATGACCTGAGCTAGATTGTATGGTCCTGCTCTGGCAGGAGGCTTGGATCTATGATGTCTTTGGGTCTCTTTCAACCTCGGACGTCCTGTGATCCTGTGAACTGTGATTGTTTAGTCTGGAGAAGAGGAAACTGAAGAGAGGACTTGCTGCTCTCTACAACTACCAGAAAGGAGGTTGTAGTGAAGTGAGGGTGAGCCTCTTCTCCCTCATATCAAGTGATAAAGGAGAGGAAATTACCTCAGATTTCACTAGGAGAGGTTTAGATTGGATATTAGGAAAAAAATATTTACTGAAAGAGTGGTCAGGCGTTGGAATAGGTTGCCCAGGGAAGTGGTAGAGTCACCATTCCCCAAGGTGTTAAAAAACCATGTAGACAGGGCATTTTGGGGCACGGTTTAATGGACGTGGTTGTGTTGATGGTTGGACTCGATCTTGGACATCTTTTCCAGTTGAAACAATTCTTTGATTTTATGGGATTAAAAGGGAACAGCAGTAGCCTTCGGAGCAAGCATATACACAAATCTACAGATGGGGGCTTCCTAAGAGATGATGAGAGGAGAGGTGCACGTTGAAGACACAGGAGTCTGCATGAACATGATGTCCTGAAAACATGAGAGGTTCAGCACTGAGAAACGTGAAAATCACCACGGTAATGAACAAAGCTCCTCGAGGCATATTGGCATCTGTGATGTCTCCTGGGTACTCCATCTTCCCAGATACGCTCCTTTTCCCTGAGGCCCCCTTTGTAAAGCCTCTGTACCTTTTTCTGAGATGGGAGCTCCCTTGTGCTACCCGGGGGCTTTCTTGCCCAGCCTTGCCATGGCCTGGTGGTGGGTTTTCTGGTCAAACACTAGCAGTGTGCTCTGTGCTGGGAAAGGTAAGGGAGTCCCTGCTGCTCTGAACTATGTGTGCAATACGGGGAGCTGCGATCACTCATCTCAGATATTGCTGACTAGTTTTGGCTCATATTTCCTATTAATGTAAAATAATACAATTATTATTATTATGAAAGTCAAGCTTAATGACATCTTGAAATAATGAGAGAAAATTCTTGGCTGCCTATCAAAGTCCTCTTCTGAATAGCTTAAATGTATTTTTATTTTAGTTACTCTTTCATTCCATACACAAAATGTGCCCTGGAAGTAAAGGTAATGTGTTGTTTTGCAGTGACTCAATATCATATTATCTCAGGAATTCTTAATTTCTACAGGAGAAACCTCAATTCAGGATTTGAGAAAAATAGAGAGCAAAACCAACAGCAGAACCACCTCGAGTAACCGCACTATCATCTTATGGATTTCTGTAGTGTTTTTCTTGAGTACTCATCACCTTGAATTTAGTTGACAATCACACTCAATCACCTTTCCCTCTGCTACAGGCATTCAGTGTGACTTTTTTTTTTTTTTTTCCCCTTTTCTTTCTCTTTTCCTTCTTTTTCCCCCCACTAAACATCATTGAAAATCTACCCCCGGATCAGAAGCATTGGGTGATTGCTGCTGTGGCTGGAGGAGGAGTAGTCAGTGCCAGTGGAGAGATTCCACTGAAAGTCCAGTCTGTGTACTGCCTCTCAAAGTGGTCTTGATTAGGGACACATTTAAATGCATGGGGTATTTGGATTATTGTCAGTTGAGACATGGTAATTTGAACCTGAAATAATTCCATTGATTTCAATCCCATTTTGTCTATGCTGCCTTGCAGAAAGATATACAAGGCTCAGGTTGTGATTGACAGCAGAAGGTCAGCAGGGTGGCACTTCAGGACCACAAGTGAAGGAGGCTGAGAGTGAGCTTCATGTTCAAGAACAGACGGAAGTCAATGTGCCAAAACACTGACCTGATCTGTGCACTGTACCTATGAAGGGTACAAAAATCATCATTATCCAGTTCTTCCATGTGCTGAACTCAGCCAGATTAATGAACACATCTGCTCCAATCTGAAAAGGAAAAGAGTGAGACAAAGCAGTGTGGAGCAGAGAAGACACAAATGCAAACTACCCTTTTATGGTAAGTCCTCCAATGACCCTTCTGGTGAGAAGGATCTCCAACTCTCAGCCACAGATTTATGAGTCCCAGGCTTCTTTGTCATATTGTGCCCATGTGAGGTGCCTGATCCTGTAGTCCAGTCACCTCACTCTTCCTCTGTCTTCTCTATGGGATGCAAATACATTTGTCTTCTAAAAACCAAGTTTCATGGAGAACAGAAGGCTGTGGAACAGGGAGCTATAGAATCAACTTAAAGCATGCCTTTCAGATAATAAACACAGTCAATAAAAATGAACATTGCTATTCAGTGGATTTCTGCTTTATTCCTGCTTGCTCTCAGACACTGTAGTTTGGTGCAGAATTCAAAGTAAATCTGAGGCAGAAGTCAGGGAAAAGTTCTGTGAAATGAAGCCAAAGCAGAGTACAGTACTGGTAAATGTAACGGGCTAAATTAATTAATTTCTTCCCTATCTTACATGTGCAAGTAATGTATTAGTGATTCCAGTATCCAGCCTTCCTTCTGATCTGTCTCCATATGCTGGGTGTGACTGGAGGAGTGTTCCCATGCACTGAGTCAGAAAAAGGTTGGGAAATGTTAGACAGACCAATTCAAACACAATTTCTACTATAAACTGAGATTATGTACTATCTCATTCATACACCTTTTTAAATTCCTTTTCCCCCAGTATATATATTTTAAAAAGGGGAGAAAAGAAAAAAAAACAACAAAACAACCCAAACAACAAATTACTCACACGTTTTGCTGGAACTATTGTTTACCTTTAACAATGCAAACCTTATGTTCACACAGATCTGTCCTTAGAGCTCAGAGCTGACCACTTGGTCCTATGTGGAGCAGTATTAAGCTTTAGGTCAACAGACAGTTTCCCCATGCAGAAGGAGAAAATGAATCTATACTGCAGCATTAAATTTCAACCCTGTTCGTCACTGTACTTCAGTAATTAATTGAGAATTTTGCTATTACAAAAATAATTAATGTAAAGTTTGTCAGTGTGTTTGTTTACTTAGAGAAGATTTTGTGTAAAATCTCCGATCAGGACTTAGAAAAATGTGAAGTTCATCTCTGGCATGGATGCACAGACTATCCATTCTCTGTGGGAAAGCACAGAGGGAAATATAACAACAAGAAAAATAAAATGAAATTAGCACCTCATCATTTCTTTTAAATCAAAGCATAAAAGATTGGGATTTGTACTCTCAAACAGATCTACCACAAGGCCCGATTAGCATCTTCTGAAGGAAAAAAAAAATCCATTTCTTACATAATGCAGTCAACACATTATAATTAATGCATTTAAATATGTGCCTTCCTTAAGGGTAGGCAGTATGTTAGCAATTAGAGCTTTAGCAATTTTTGCAAAAGAAGCTGCATCTCATTATATAGTCTTTTAAACCCACGTTATTCTTTCATAAAGAAGCCAGTTATCTTGTTTATGGATTCTTGAGAGTGCAGATCTGGAAGCATTAA
>VWYK01029259.1:0-12827 GCA_013399775.1 Semnornis frantzii | reverse complement strand
CCCCCCCCCCCTTTTTTTTTCCTTCTTTATAAAAGAGTTTTTGTTCCACTCAGAATGTTACATATATCTGTGAAAACAGAAATGAAAACAAAAAACCAAAACTAACTTTTTATTTATAGAAGTTATACACTGAGCCGAATATTATACTTTTTACTTAGGCATAACTCCTGATTTAGAATCTTTCCCTCTCAGGTTTTATAATTCCAATAATTAAAATAAGAAATCAAATAATTGATATAAAACCAAAAGAATGTTTAGAATATTAAGTATAAGAGAGGGCACCTCATGTCAGTGTTAAATTTGTATTTAGTATCTCCCACTAGTTTGCAGAAAAAAAACAGGAGGATTACCTCTGCACTCAAATAATTTAATATGTTTTTTCTGTTATCTTCAGCAGAAGCAGAGTTAGAATAAAAGGAAAAGGCTTTTGCCCATCTGTCTCAATGCCCAGTCTCTGAATTACATTAGATTCATTGCTGACATCTTAGAACTCCATTGGAAATGCTGCAAGTAAAAAAATGCAGAGGCAGTGAAAGCTGTCTACACAGAACAGACATTCTCTGCAAATTAACACCAGAGAGAGTTTTATACACTTGGAGCAACTCCATGAAACGTTCATGCCCTTGAGTAACTGCTGGTACATGCAACCTTCTTTGTTCTGTTTGGTGTCGATCAATCCTTATCTGCCAGAGAACACCGTGAGGGAATATTGAAAGTCCAGAAGTGTCACTATCTGCCTATAGGTAGGGGTGAGTAGGATATACCCTGGGCACAGGGTTAGGACAAAACTCTGCAATTGCTCAAGATGCCCTCAACTAACTGCTGTAACAGACCCTGGCTGAGGATCTTATGTGTGAGGCTTGCATGAAACAGCACTCGGTATCTTCTCAAGTGTAAAATGAGAACACTCTATATTCTAATACTGTATGGTTACTTTGAGTTTACGTTTGATACATCTTGAATAATTTAAAAAAACACTCACTTTATACTCATCTCCTGAGATCTGTGTAATNATGGACACAATGTCTAGGAAAAGCTTAAACAGAGTGAGGAAAAAGGCACAGGGTCCCCACCTTGAGAGCATTCCCATTCTGGACTGTCCCTGTTTTGGATGGCTCCCACTTTTGCACGGCTCCTGTTTTTACACCATCCCCGCCTTTGGTTGGTTTCCCACTTCTGCACCATTCTGTGCAAGCCTGCAAGCTTGGCAGATCCTTAGGTCCCTCTGAGGAAGAACTACCAGTGTCACCTGGACCTGGCTTCTCTCGGACTGCACCATGCTTCACGCATGCTGGGGAAGACAGCAGTGTGGCTTTCCCCCTGCGCTGTCAAGGCAGTGCCACTTCCACGCATCTTTGTCTTGTGGAAGCTGTGTCTTGAGACACTTTTGACTTTGGTGAGTCTTTCCACTCGCCTTGGATTTTTGCCACTTGGACCCACCATCGGATATAACTCGTAGTTTCAGGAAACTGCTGAGACATTTAGCAAGGGATCATTGCCAAATTTCCCACCCCACCTCAGTGAGTGAAGTCTACTGTTCCCTAAACTCTCTGCTCAGCCTAATTTGTAAGTAGGGTAAAGCTGTGTTGTAGCTTAGACTTTTCCATTTTCTGACTTTCCTGAATCTCTAGGTTTGCCCATAAGCATCCTTTGAAGATTTTCCCAACTGAATTAGAGCCTGTAAATAAACCTTATCTAGTTCTGTATATAGTTTGGGGGTGGGGGGTTTAGGAAAATAAAAAGAATTCTATTTTTATAATTCCTGCCTCGGCCAATTAATACCCAAACGGCTACCTCTGGAAGATGCACACTGGGGAGCACACATGGTTTCTCAGGAAGGAACTGGGGGCTCCTTTTCTCCTCCAGGTTATTTTGAAGTTTTCTTCATCATCGGTAATTCTTCTGTCTTCATTCCCGGTTGTACTGCGGTGCTCCCTCATAGGTAGTGAAAAAAATTAAAGATCCTTTTGGGAGTCTGAGATTCAAACCCCTCCTACTTTAGATGCCCATAAAGCAGCCATTCAAGTCACGCTGTGGTCACTTCATAATCAATGCAAAGTAAGAGGATCTCCAGGAGCGTGATCCTTACATAGAAATCAAAACTTGACCAGACAAGATGAGGTCACTTTTATTTTACTGACTATAAAGACAAAGATTTGTCTTTAGATGTTGGTATCTCTGCTGAGGTTAAAAGAGTTGAATGCCATTCCAAGTGGACATTGGATCAGAACTGCTAAATGCGGTAAGAATGTGCATTTGAAACCAGTATTGTTTGTTCTTTTAATATCACTGCATACCTTTGGTGCTGAGAAGCCTTTTGGAAGGAGAACAATGCAACTGTGCCTGCTTCATTGATGAAACTGCAGAGTAGGCTTGGCTTAACCTAAAGGTCAGAAAAACAGAATGTAATTCACTGTTTTCTGCTTTGCAGACTGTAGGTTAAAAGGTTTCATGGAGGCAAGAACCAGGCATAGTACAATTTGTGATGCCCACTGACCTTCAGATGTCAGAGTCCAAATAAAAGTCTTTTATAATGACCCAAAGATTAAAAAGTGGTTTACACAGATTATTTGGTAAATCCTCATGTTCAGATCAAAGTCCAGATCACAGAATCACAGAACGTCAGGGGCTGGAAGTGACCTCGAAAGATCATCCAGTCCAAACCCTCTGGCAGAGCAGGATCACCTCTACCAGATCACACAGGAACACATCCAGGCAGGTTTTGAATATCTCCAGAGAGGAAGACTCCACAACCCTCCCAGGCAGCCTGTTCCAGTGTTGTCACCCTTGCAGTGAAAAAATTCCTCCTTATGTTTAAATGAAATTTCCTATGCCTCAGCTTAACTCTTGGACTATTTGGAAGAGAGCACAAATTAGAAATCTTTAAACATCAGTACATTTGCTCATGGCCAGGAGAGATAATGTTTGCAGGATCAAGTTTTTAATTTTGAAAAATAATACTATTCCCAAGAGAAAAAAATATAACATTTCTACTGATTATAGTCTATTCTACTGTTCACTGGGATGTAAATTACATTTTGCTTACTCAACAGCTGCACAGAGAGTAAGGATTTTCTGAGGTAGCCATCATAGATCAGAATTTCCCTAGATAAATATATAAATGAGAGTTTATCATAGTTACAGCATAGCAAATTTTATCCTGTATATAATAGCATTTTCTTACATTCTCTATCTGTAATCGCCTTTTCTTTTCTTTATAGTGTGTAATAAATTACTTTTTATAGTCAGGCACTTTCATTTAAGTGAATAGAAGTTTTATCATTATATTTCAAGTGTTCATTAGACTTTACTTCTCCATAGCTTAGAGCAATTTCTGGCCTTTCCTAAGAGGCTGAAAGTTGTTAGTTGTTTCCCTGAATTTAGCTCTGCTTGTGTACATTCAAATACTTTGCACCCACAAGCAGTGGTCTTTCACTCTTGGCATGGCCCTCCTCTCTTGTGTGGTAGTATCAGGTACTAGACTTCAGATATGATTTATTTTAAATATAGTGCTGTTAAAATAGAAAAGTGATGCTGGTTGGCTAAATTCTCCTGCTAGTGTGGGAATATATTGGAGTAGTGCAGCTGCGTGAGTGTATATACACACATATATATATATGCATATGTACCTACAGTGTTTGTGAGGGTGTGGAAAGAAGTTCTTTCACAGACCAGNATGTATTTATTGGAAATTGTGTGTCCCATTTGTGAAGTTCCCATGCTCTTTTCTTATGCCCCTCTGTCCCACATAAAGAGAGAATAGAGCTGTTCTGCAGCTATAACTTCCCTGCTACCTTAAGCAAAGCTGTTTCATATCATCTCTTGCAGCTGAGGAGACAAGAGTTTACGGACAGGGTGAGGAGGAAAGGGGAATTGAAAGGATTACAATCACCCACTAGCCCTTCATCAGTGCATGCCCCCAAACACGTGCCATGGTCGTGTTTGCCCAGCTGTTATGGTTATATCTTCCCAAATGATCTCTATGTTATAAATTAGTTAGTATAATACATATGAGGGTTCCTGGGGTAGCTTCAGTTGCTAGGACTTTGCATTTTGGAGAAACATAGTAAGTTAATGCTCTATGAGCTATTGAAAGGCTGTTTTTCTGTGATCTTCCTTTGAATATTCATTGCAAATGAAGAATTAGGTGCTTTTGTTGGTGACCTTCATACATTTCAGGAACATAGAGTCTGTTCCTGAAGCTGAGGAGCTGTTCAGTTAAAGGCAGGGCTTATTACCTCTGTGCAGAAAAATGGACTGCGTGGACATTATAGACTGAGACGGAAGTCTCAGATAATTGTCTCTTGTTATGCCAGAAAAACAAGATCCTAACTTGATATTTCTGTTCAATGCTGTTTTTATGAGGAATAAGGATATCTGTTCTCTAATGCTGTCCCATTCCAATATTGTTCATACATTCTTTTACCTGCAAATAGAGGAGTGATCGTAACACTTTCTTTTGGCCTTAGAGATCTGTGAATATATTTTCTCTGGTGCCAGACCAACAGGGCATATCTGCTCTGTTCTCTTGGAAGATTCAATACTGCACCATGTTTCAGCAAACTGTACTATCAGAGGCAAGTGCATGGACCCATGACAATGCTAACAAAACACCCACAGGATGTCCCTGTTGGGTGCACTATTGTGAGAGAAAACATAGTTTGTATTTGCATTGGAGGGAAAAGGATCTTGATTGCTTAAGAGCTTCTTGTAATGAAATCTAACTTAAATCTTACCTACATAGCCTACTTTTCTTTCAGTAGGGTGGGAGCTAAAATGACAGATCTATCTGAAGGATTTCATACCAAACTGGAAATGGATTCTATTTATGTTTGAGGGAGTTGCTTTTTGTTCCTTTTTAAGACAGTATTATTGGCCAAAACCCAAGTTTTTGAAAAGGTAGGAAGGCAGTGGTCTGTTGCCAGGCTTTGAGACATGCTGTGCACCCTGTGGGAACTTCTTTTAAAAGATTCTGTCTGAATTTTATACTTCCATTCAAAGCTCAGTAACCATCTAAATACAGAGACGGGAAAAATAGTGGTTGGTTCCTTCTCTTGTTCTTGAACCGTCATGAATGACCAGTGATTTTTTTCCAGAACTATTAATTTTTTATACTTTTCAGGCAAACAATTTAAAGTGAGCTTCTCTGGTTTGTGGAAATTCCTGATTTGTATGCAGCATGTCTGAAATTTGGTAGTTTCTTTTAACATGATTTATCTAAATTGTAGGGTGGAGGTTCATTTTCCTAATCAGATGTCCAAATTCAATGAACAAAGCAGATGATCAATCAAATGATTGCAAGTTATCAAAGCAGGGTGAAAACTGCTTTAATTCAGAAGATGATGGTTTGCCTAGGGAACTACAGATATAGATTTCCTTGATAAAACTTTCTTGTACTTCATTGTAAATGGAAATACTTCTCACAATACTTATAGATTTCAACTGCAAGTGCCTGAGCTTGACCCCTGTGGCCATCTCATTGATCCCAACAGTTGCTTCTCAGTTGGAGATCCCATTGCCTGAACCGAGTCATGTCTCACCTGCCTCTCTTACCTGCGTGCCTGAAGCTGGTGCAACAGTAGCAGCATCAGAGATGGAGGACAGGATGGTGACTCTCTGTCTTTGCCTGCAGGGATTGTGGAAAATGTCCCTAAGCCACAGGTAGACATGCTAGAGAGGGTCTCTCTGTCTGTGTAGTGTCTCTCTGCTGTTACCAAGGTCCCAGAGCAGATATGATGTGTATGTATGTGTCTTATGTAGCTTGACCCACCTGGTCCAGACTGCCTGCCTTTAACCTCAGGAATGACCAATTAGGGATTAGAAAATCCTTTTTTGATGTTTCTCTGTTTGTGTGTGCATTAATGAGAAATGGCTGGCAAACTCCTGAGATATTTAGGTATTTGATTCCTGAGATATTTAAGTATTTGATGAATATTTTAGTCTATCTCCAGTCTTAGTGCTTACCCACCTGAGTTTAGATCCTGTTTTCTTTTATCACTATATCAGTAAACAACAATTCAATAGATTTTCTGCTCTGATACTTATTTAACTTGTTGCATGATAATATGCTAGGACTGGCCACTGGAAATAGGAAGGTGCTGCAAACAGGTCTGCCGCTTGTGGGTCCAAAAACCTGAGTGACTATTTTATAACACATCCTTATCTAAGTCTTTCACTTTATCGTAAACTTGATAAAAGGTCTTTCCAGACACTGCTGTGCCTTTTCCATTTATTTCATTGTAATAGAAACAATGTGCCATGGGTAAGCTGGCAAGACTTTTGACAGTATTATTTGCTACAGGAGGTGTTGGAAATGCATTTAAAATAATGTTAAGTAGTTTCTTTATGACCAGTTCAATGAACGAAGCAGAGAATGGTTCAGATAATAGTGAAAAGTAGATTTTCAAGTAGGTTATCAGAAATGAAATGCTTGCATACCCCTTGCATACTCTTCCACATGCTCAGCTGTAAGTGGATCTCTGCCTACTGTCAGCTGAGAGTGGTGAGATGAAAGCTTGTCCAGGAGAGATGTAGCTGAACCTCATTTGCATTTTTACAGCAACTCTGCTTTTACAAATCCTGTAAATTAATGCAGGTGTGAACCATGGTACCAAATAATTTTATCAAAGTTATTATTTATTTGGATTATTTGTTACGACTGTAAAATAGAAATAAAATATAACAAGAGGTAAACTGTTTATAATTTATCTTGTACCTTTTGAGAGAATGAAGGGCAATAGTGACCCTTATGCTGACCCTTTTCTTAGCCTCATCAATCACAGCTGTAAATCAAAATATCACAACTAGCTCTTCACAGCACTTGAAATTTATTGCCGCCTTCTGGCTCCCTCCATCGTTCACTCTGTGGGGGATATTCATGGGCAGGAGGACTAAAGCTGTGAGGAGCAGGATTGCATACCTGCCCAGTTCATTGCCAGGCAATGTAAACTGTGGGCCAGACTACAGTGGTATCAGTTTTGTTTGGCTGGCTGCCCCATTAAAGGTAATCACATGTGGGATCACAAAACCCCGTGAGTTCTGGAAGCACTTACCTATAGCTTGTCTGTGGTTATTTAACGTCTCTGTACACATGCCAATGAAATCTTCGGGGTGGGATTCCAGGCTCTTGATAAAGAGCACACAAGAGACCAGGCTATTAGGTAAGTATATAGAGCCATGAACACCAAGAGACACGATGAAATATGAAAGAAAGGAAAGAGCAAAAACAGCAGATATGCAGGCAGGCTTACTGCCAGATTTGGGTGACTTATGGTTCTTCTGGTGTCTGTGAGCTTCTGGAAAAGGTCAGAAGGTTCCTTCTATTTAGAAACTTGGACTTATAACTCAGGAAAGAGCTTTACATAAAGCCTGCTGTAGAGACAGTAACAAAAGCGTGGTATTTTAGTGAGCAGGTAAGGATGCAGGAGATAGCAAGGATGATTTTAGCTGTTATTAGTAAAAACTATTCCATGGTGTGAAATGGACCCAGTAACTCTTGTGTATCCATTTTAATCCAAGGCATAGACTGAACAGTGTAACTGGTGGAATACTTGAGGTGAGTCTGGAAGCTGAAAAAAAACAAATAGATGCTTCTGAAAAGCAATATATGTATAGAACTGGGGAGAAGAGGAAATCTCCCTTTAAATAACAGAGCAAATGTGAAAGTCATTCAAGAAATGCAAAAATAAAACTACAGCTTTGGCACAGAAATTTCAGCCACGTCTATTTATGTTGGTATATTGGTACCAGAAACAAATCTAAATCTGAAGGAATTCAGATAATAGTGATCATAGGATGGTTTGGGTTGGATGTCACCTTAAAGATCATCTAGCTCCAACCTCCCTGCCACAGACAGCGGCACCTTGTTGCTCAAAGCTCCATCCAGCCTGATCTTGAGCACTTCCAGGGATGGGTCACCCACAACTTCTATGGGCAACCTGTTCAAATGTCCCACTACCCTCACAGCGAAAGAATTGTATGTATCAATAATGTTGATTATTGTAACAATAGATATGAATTCTTCATGCAAGATAATCTCTACAACTCAATATGCTAGGGCTGAAAATAAATCAGCTTTGTGTGAAATTCTACTTGAGCTGAGCAAATATTTAAGGTGGTGTAAGACTGGCTGTATTTCTTGCAGCAGGCAAAGCTCACAGTTAACTGGGAAGAGAATATGAGTAAGTTTTGATAAATGGCTTGGATATGATCGATACTTTCTGAAAACACACCTGTGTAAACTTTATACAGTTATTATTACTTTGAGATCCTGGGGTTTATTGCCACCAATATTAAAAAAATGGGGGAAAAAATAAAGAAAGCAAGATTTTGGGAGGCTTTTCCTCACTGCTTGTAAATGATTATTGCTTGGTTTTGCATCATCTTTTACCCGTATTTGGATGTTTTGAACATTCTCATGAACAAAAATAATGTCCTAGGTAATCTCTTTAGAATGTTATGTAAACATTAGGCACAGTTATTTCAATATTTGGCTGCCGTTCAAGTTCTAGGTATTTTTATTTTTTGTTTGGTGGGTTTTTCTTGTTTGTTTTTTGTTTGTGGTTTGGGTTTTGGGTTTGGTTGTTTTTTGGTTTTTTTTTGGTTTTTTTTGGGTTTTTTTTTTTTTTTGGTGAAGAAGTGGGATTTGAAGCAGAAGGGAAAGGAACCAGCTGGATGTCTCATCAGGTCTTTAGCAGTTTACAAAGGGACACTTTGACATGGGCTTGAAAGAGAGCATACAACATAATATTACAATTGTAATATGGAATAGAAATAGCAATAACAGTAATAGCATTGCCACACATAATTCTCAGCTGAAGTCCTGCCCTAGTTGTCTCTGTTGCTCACTGAGCAAAAGTGGAGTAAGTGGAGGTGCATCACGCTTATTTATCTGTGAAGAATATGGCAGAATAGAGCCTTGCTTATAATTTTGTATTTTAACTCTTTCTCCAGATATGGATTTTAATTCTCATCTTCTTTATGTACTACTTACTTAGTGCTTAAGTGTCCACCTTAATACAATAATGCATCTGAATTTTCTGCGGTACACAATCTTCTGATCAAACACTGTTGTCTTTCATTTGGTAAAGAAAGCATAGGTGATAAATATAGAGCTTGAGGACATAATCTGAAACACGCTGATATTTTTTCCTGAACTCATAGAGGAAAGTGTAACTTTTAACATCTACTCCCTGTAGAACTATTAGCATTATAACTGAAAAAGCATGATGTGCTAGGGGACTTTTCATTATTTGCCTCCTTTTAAGGTTAAGCTTTATGCATATGAAAGGAAAAGCACAATGGTAAGAGTAAGTGAATGAAAGAAGGAAATTAAATCACACTTCCTATATATAAAATCAAGAAATGGGCAGGTCATAATTTAGCTCAGTGAAAGACATTGCTTCATAAAGTTTCGTATTTCATAAAAGTCATTAAGTGATATAAAAATACAAAATAAGCATTAACAGGCATTCGTAAAAACATGATCCTAAGCCTTTGATGAATGTGAACCCTTCATAAAACCATCAGAACTGTCCTTCTTAAAACCTATTTATGGTTTGTTCATAGAATCATAGAATAAAATCATAGAATCATAGAATGGTAGGGTTGGAAGGGACCTCAAGGATCGTCTAGTTCCAACCCCCTGCCATAGGCAGGGACACCTCCTACTAGTACAGGTCACTCAAGGCCTCGTCCAACCTGGCCTTGAACACCTCCAGGGAGGGAGCAGCCACAACCTCCCTGGGCAACCTGTTCCACTGTCTCACCACCCTCACTGTAAAGAACTTCCTCCTAACATCCAATCTAAATCTTCCCTCTGCCAGTTTAAACCCATTGCCCCTTATCCTGTCATTACATGACCTTGTAAATAGTCCCTCAAATAGTTTGTTAATGGGCTTTGTTAAAAAGAGGAACAAACCTCTACTGATATTGAAAGCTATCCAAAAAGCTAAGCATATACTTAGCTTTCAGCACGCAGAAGAGCCGTTCATATCTGGCAAAACATTTCAACGTGTTTACTTTCACTTATGTGATAGTTCAGCTGGGAATATATTTCTGTCTTAAATTTGAAAAAAATGGATTGAAAGTTAATCATGTACTTAATGTTTTGTGGAAGTGAGGCTAATGCAGAAGAGAAGTTTTGTCTGATCTAATATTAAAATACATTTGTCAGACACAAAGAGAAAGAAAAGATATTGTGAAAAAAAAAATCTTAAAACTTTTGGAATGCTTTTGAATGGGTGGAGTGGGATAGTCACTTGCTATTTAGATGATGTAAACTTGGACAATGGCATAAATAAATTCTGAAGATCTAGAGATTCTAGGTGTGGTGAGATACATTTCAGAAGGATTTCCTTTGCATGAAAGCCAAGAATGTTAAAATTCACCTTTATTATTTGCTGCCCTAAATGAAAATTCCACATAAGCAGTTAATTAAAATGAAAACACTGGGGCTGAAAAATAAATGTCAGAAGACATAAAATACCTGAATATACAGATACATAATCGCATTTCCAGTAAATCCAATTATCTTCCCAAATTTAATAAGTGTATGTAGACTCATTGGATAGTCCTGAAGATTTAAAATGTAAAAGAGTAAGCATGAAGTGCCAGGAATTTCTATTTCATGGCCTCTAAAAACTGCCTAGAACTATAATTTCATTTAAACAAACAGTCTAAAGATCACCTCACAACGACTACAGTTAGGTAAAAGTAATATTTTTTTTTACAAACTTCAGGGACAGAAGATCACTAAAAGCTTTTTATCACAAACAACTATAAATTACATCTTGGAAAGTACTTTTCAAGCTTAATTTGATTTTAGAAATACTTCTTATAGCATCGCCTCAGGTTTTGCAAAACTACTGAAATTTTCCATGTAACATGGTTTATGAAAAAAGATAATAAAACTTTACCTCCCTGATGCATCAGCTATTTTTACATCAATGATTCTGCTAAATCAGGTTTAGGGAAAATGAAAAAAATTCTATTTGTCTTGATCAAAATATCGGCCTGCCTAATAATAATAAAAAATAGCATTCTTGCCTGATACCCACAAATGTGCAAATGGTATTTATGATGAATGTTACACCTGATTCATATTACTGGTTTTTAGGGAGAGTGAGACAATCTAATTCTGATTCATCATTAGAGATTTTATCACCTGTGGTGACAATGTGCAGCCTGTCCCATAATATACCATGTGTGCATTCAACCATTTCAGTTTTGAATGTAATTTTGAGTCTGACTCTGTAGTTAATATGATAGTTTCAATTTTCATCACAATTACTTCTTTATGTATGCAGGAGATGGCAGAAGCCAGCAAACCAGAGCATCTTGTTTCTCTTAGGTCCACCTGTCTCAGGCAAGGGAACCGGTGTGCAACTTCTCCCTTTGCATGCTGCAGCAGCTTTGTGCCAGAGAACTTTGAACTCCTTAGGTGTGCATACCTTGGCAGTATGCATGCACTTAATGCGCTTCCAGGGAGGTACACAGCATGGATTTTGTACAGGTTTCCCAAAGAACTGTGAGAGTATCCAAAAGGCTGATAAAAGGCGGTGTCTGATAACATATGCCTAAGGCTTCCCACAGTGCCAGGTTCTATGACTTCTCATGGAAAGTGTTATGCTCCAAGCACATAGATTTCTTTCTAAATGCATATGGCACTCCCTTCCTGTGCATGAAAAATGCTACCAAAAGAAAATTAACAGATTCTTTCCTGTGCTGTGGTGTTCCCAAGCACATTCCCAGCTATTACTCTGCTGGGACGCAGAGTCCTGCAGGAAGGTGAAAGCAGTTTTCTGTGCCAAGCATCCCACAACAGAGTTGTTGCTGTGAAGCGAAACCTTTCAGCCCACTTCATTCAGAGAAATGCTGAGCGTAGATGAGATCAATATTTAACTATATTTGCACTTTTAATTTTTTTTTCCACATGCCTGCCCACAGCTAGATTTGGTTGCCCTTTTCTAAATTTAAATGCAAGTCATATTGTGCACAGGTTGTGAGTAGCCACCTGCTGTTTGGATTATTGCCTTTCAACGTAACATCTGCATAAATGTACAAACTTGATCAGAGTGGCTAAAGATCTGTGCCAGTGATACACAGAAGAAACATACTTAATGATCATATTATGTCTTCTCATTTCATGGCGAAGGAAGAAGACATGGGTGCTATATTGATATCAGTGTATATAAATGTGGAAGGAAGAACTCACGTTCCAGTTTCTAAATAGTACTGTTGAAAGCCACACTTCGTACTTGCCTCAGGCAGACAGATTCAAGGTAAGTCAAGTGTGAAGTGTTTATCCTATATGACTTCTAGAACTGCTAGCTTCTCCTGAGGGAAATGGTGGGTGTTGGCAGCACTGAAATGTCATCCCTTCTTTATCTGAAACATTAGAAAATGCATCCTGTTCCTGTTGCCTTGGCAGCAGATCCTGGGTGTGTGCCTGCGTCCCAGCATATCTCATCGTTTTTGTATCTAGCATGCAAACAGGTCAGGGAGAGGGAGGATCATGTCTGAGGGCAACCCTGAAATAACTATTGGCTATGACAGGGTGAATAAAATGAAAACAAGATGAAAGCCTTCTGAAGACACATTCCAAAACCGTGATCTACTCTTCTGTAGAAAGATTTCCATAGCGAACTGAAAAAGCTTAAGTTCTTTGATCACTTAAATCTACATTTAACAAAACTTGTGTGCACACTGTTGGAATTAATTTTAAATTGTTATTGCTATGAACAAAATCACCTATTTGGTGTTTGCTATGTGTGGATGGCACTCTGGAATGTTGTAGATAGTCACAGCTGTCATGGGTTAAGTTGAAT
>VWYK01029256.1:29605-45876 GCA_013399775.1 Semnornis frantzii | reverse complement strand
CTTGTAGTGAGGGACCCAAAACAGTATTCAAAGGAAAGAGAAATGAGAGCTCCAAGACATGTTTAAAAACTCCACCAATACAAAACAGCCAAAAGAAAATGGGGCATTGTGTGGAGAGCTGCCTGAGCCCTAATAAAGGTGCACAGAGAAACTGCGCATCCTTCGGAGAATGCGGTGGGGCACAGTTGCAGTTAGGGGAATGTGTGGGGGCAGAGCAGCAAGGAGGCTCACTGAGGCTTGTTAATACTCTTGTGAAATCGTTCCTGACCCTGGTGTAGGCAGCTGTCATGTTAAAATAGAACAGAGTGCTGCCTGCATCCTCTGCTGCCACCTAGCCCCGATCCCGCGTGGCTCCATGGGCTGCCCAACGTTGCTGTGCCACTCTTTGCTCTCCACCACTCCTCGCACCCCTTGTAACCTTCACTGCCTTTGACTGGCCTCCAAGGGAGCTTCTCCTGGCAGCTCTTCAACTGCTAGCCCTGTCCAACACTTCTAGTATCAAGTTCTTCACTTTGAGGGTGGTGAGGCTGCTCAGGGAAGCTGTGGATGCCCCACCACTGGAAATGTTCAAGGGCTGGTTGGTTGTGTCCTTGAGCAGCCTGGTCTAGGAAAAGTGTCTCTGCCCATAGCTAGGTCATCCTTAAGGTGCCTTCCAACCCAAACCATTCTGTAATTCTACAACTTATGTCCAAAGAAGAGCAACAGGTGATGAAGGGTCTAGAGCACAAGTCACATGAGTAGTGGCTCAGGGAGCTGGGATTATTTAGCCAGGAGAAAAGGAGACCAAAGGAGCTTCATATCACTCTCTATAACTAGCTGAAAGACAGCTGTAGTGAGGTGGTCTGTGCTCCCAAGTGAAAAGTGACAGGACAAGAGGAAACAGCCCCAAGTTGCAGCAAGGGAGGTTTAGACTGGACATTAGGAAAAGTTTCTTCATTGAGCCGTCAGGCATCAGAAGAGGCTGCACAAGGAAGCAGCAGAGTCACCATCCCTAGAGGTATTTAAAAGATGTGCAGACATGGTGCTTAGTGGTGGACTTGGCAGTTGGATTCAATGACCTTAAAGGCCTTTTCCTGTGATTCCATTTCCTAAATGATTCTACAAAATAAGGCATGAAAATAAAATATGAAGTTTCCCTTTATTGGGCCCAGGAAGGGCATTTCCATCCCTCTACCCAGCTACCTGTTCTCATGAAATGTGTAGAAACTTAACCTCTGAAATACCCACTTCTCTGTCCAGCTTTGTTAAGGACAGACAGACATGTGCTCACCACAAACCTGATCACAGCCATCCTCCCTCCTCTACAAGAAGAAAGCAGTATCAAAGCCTCATAGTGCAGCAATTACTGTAAGACAGAAATCACCAAAAGTTTCCATACATTTTACCATCCCTGCTCCCAGCCACTTCATCATCACCATTGCCTCCCACCCAAAAATACTCAGGTGATCTGATAGTGCTTTGTGCTCAGAGAACCAGTTGTGGGTGTTGAAAACAAATAGATCAGGGTGAGAGATGCCAACCAGGAAGATCACAAGATCACAGGATCACAGGAGTTGAGACCCAAGAAGATCATGGAGTCCAATCCCCCTGTCAGAGCAGGACCATACAAACGTTATTCTGATTTATGATGTATACTTGTGAAGATATTTGGTAGGTGATGCACCACTAAAACTTAAAGACTTCATGCATAAGTCAAAAGGGATGAAAATATGAGCTGGCCAAGCTTGGCTGGCCCAAGGCTCTGCACAGGTTTTGGCCAAACAAACCAATACTTCTGCCTTGCTGTGCTAGCAACTAGCACAGAACCACAGTAACATCCAGGTTGGCAAAGCCCCTCAGGATCACCAAGTCCAACCTAGAACCCTAATCTACAAGATTCACCTTAAACCATATCCCTAAGCACCACATCCAAATGACCCTTAAACAAGCTATGAGTTGATGACTCCCTCATTCACCTTCTCTGCTGTCCACTGCTTTTATTTCTTCCTAAATACTACCTGGGAGAAGATCCCAGGTTTTGTAGGCCATCCTTTTCTCTTACACTACTTTTCCTTCTTATGTACACATGGCTCTTGGCTCCCCCTTCTTATTCTGACATAAGGAGTTTATGGTGGAAGACTGAAGGAGATGAAAACAATTCTTAAGAATCAGATGGAGAATGAGGAGAGGGGTTGTTGTGATAAGGACAGGTTGAAAGGAACAATTTCTCTAGTGGTTCCTAAAGATTGTTCCCTTCAAGCTGTCCCATGTCATGGAAACCACAGAATGAGCAATCCAGCTCATGTTAAAGTTTTTTTTTCAAAGCAAAATGTTATGTACTTGGTTAACAGCCCATAAAGTAAACACAAATGCCTAAGACAAAGAATGTCATTTCAGCCAGAAGCATCTGTATCAACATCATGGTGACTTCACTCACCTTGTGTTAGTGTGTCCTTGAGGTAAGTCCATGTATTATGTTTTATTTATCTTCATGAGTTCGGACAAGCACTGCACCCAGCCTTCAAAAGTCACTGTAGTTCCAGCTCTGCAGCTTGTACGAGATCAAGCAAGGCAAGCTCTGAGCTTGTAACAATTAATTTTTTAGCTTTATTCAAAAGTAGAATAAGCAACATTAATTTAGGAAAGCTAGTTACCATGCAATAATACCTACAGGGCCCACAACTGCTGAATAATTTAGAGCAAACTTTGCATTGAGTGCCGTGAATTACATTCTATAAAGAATAGTACATGGTCCAATCAGTTAGTTCAGCTTGAAATACCTGGGTCCTGATCTGAGATTCATGCCTGTATTCAAATCATATTGCACTCAGGCTACATTTCCATGTCCAGAAAGAAGTGCCATCTGCCCCAGACCACGCAGAGCAATGTCCAGTACAGGCTTAACTGTGCATTCCAGTGCAGGACTCAGGTTTCCTCTGTGGTGTGCATGTGTCTCCTCCACACACATCAGTTCTGTCCAGATAATACTGCAACCCTGGCTGACCTTTCAATATTAATGACAACATCCTCTAGAAAGCACTGAGAGAAAAGTTTTCAAAGCCGCTGAAAGGCATAGATAGGTATCTTGTGGGAATTTTGAATGTGACTAAACAGGCCAATTGGCTGACTCCCACTGCTTTCAAGAAATCAGTAAGAGCTGGGTACCTAACTTCTTCAGTCATCAAAAAGCTACAGATTGCTTGCTGCAAGAATCTTTGAATAACTAAGAATTTTTGGGACATTTGGCCTTAATTACAGATGAGGTCTGGCCAGACACACAGTAGAACCAAAACTAGTCAGAGCCTAGTACCTAAGCATAGGAGCACTCAGAAGAGCTGGGTTGCTCCAGACAAACCATACTGACTCAGCTTTAGCCTTGATTCCACTATGCTTTGTATCCCAGATTCATAGCCAGTAGAAACTGGGCTAGCACTATCTTACTGAAGCCTGAGTATCTTAAAGGCATCTACATACTAAGAGGAACAAGAATGTGGAGCAGAGGGATGAGCGTAGAGCAACCGCGTTGGGAACAGCTGTTTCACATTCTTGATTTCTGAAAGGAAAAGGTAAAAACAAAGACTCTGCAACTTCACAACTTGTTCCCTCCTCCCACCCTGCTGCCCCGGAGCACTTTTGGCAAGGACTACCAGGTAGCCTGCAACCTGAAACTATGCTCCAGAAGCCTCTTATCTGGGAATGTTAACCAAACCGTGGGCTGTGATCCTCTTCCCACCATTTTGTCTGTCTCTCCACACGCAGTGCAGCAGACTACACTTCATCAACAGCTCTTGAGCAAAGACTTTTTACCTTTGCCACAGCAGATAGCAAAGGCTTGAAAGGACAACTTTTAGTAAAGTCAGTTCTGGATTGAGAAGTGTTGGTCCTCATACGTATGGTGCAGCTGTCCTCACTGGGAAATTTTCACTTACTTTAGTTGTTATATTCAAATACACAGAAGTCTTTTTCTGTTTCTTAACTTCAGCCTGCTGCAGAAATCAGAGTTCAGCACTGAACTCACCTCTAGCATGTGAAAAGCATTTTCGGGAAGTCACACCACAGAGGTCTTCCCCAGAAGTCAACAGACCAAAAAAGAAGTATGTCATGTATTTTACTCATCACTTCTGCACAGATCAGGGGTCATCAGATTTCAACTTTGATCCATTTTAGCCATATGGCCAAAATATTTTGTATGGATCTGTCCCAGTTTGTCCGTCTTTCTGTCCAAGCTGCACATAGAACCAGATGCAAACACACACTGGCACTGATGCTCATCTTCTGATTAATCAGAACCAAGCCTGACCTTCAGCAGTATTTGTATTCAGGCTGGAAAAAGAGGCAGCACCCTGGTAGGGAGCTTGATGGGAAGCTCCACATTTACAACCCTGTCATCAGACTAAATCAAATGGTATGTGGTCCATAACGCTGTCAGGAAGGTAGGGTATGCCATCCTGCATATGATTAAGAGTGATATATGCAGTCACCCCACCTCATAATGTTTTTAGGACTAAAACTCTGGGTGAATGCAATAATCCTTTTCAAATGATTAAGAAGATGTGCAAATACGCTCAGAGCATAAAAATATCTATCAATCCTAAGAACACAGGGACATGGGGATCAGGACTGAGATGCTTTACAGCCTGCGTGCTCTGCTTTTTGCCTGCTATTTGTTGTTCATGCTTAGGAATAGAGCTGTGGAGGACGGGATAGTTAGGAACTGTCACCGCATGTTTGACATATGGGTGCTGCCTGGCTCATGGCATCTTCATGGTGGTGTGACTTCTAATCCAGACATATGCAGATTAGCAGCAGGTTCAGTCATGCTGAAAGCATCCAGGGCTTCCTTTTAAGCACCGATCCCTTTCTGAGTGGCAGTGATGTGACTGTCAGCTACTGTTTCCTGATGTCTCTCTCACATGACTGGCGAGGGCTGTGATACACCGCGCTCGGACAGCTATCCGATTTCCAATCAGCATACCGTGGCAGCAGACAGTAACGGGGGTTTCTGTTCCTGGCCAGGTGCCACAGTGTACTTGGAGACATTTGCTGCTCGCATGTGAGTTTTGGAATCCCCTTTTACAATCAGGAGGTCTATGGAAAAAGAAATCCCTACGACAGCATGAACATAATACTGGGCTCTGCCTGATGCCAAAAGCGGTAATCTCCTTTGGTCTTAAGGCCGTGTGCCTACGGACTCCAAATGTCCCAGTTCGCTCAGCACATTTCGCTCGACCTTATGCTTAGTTTTTTTTTATAATTATAATGTCACATGAGAGCACATTGCACTGTCTTTGAGTTATGAAACTGGGACTTCACACTGGTAGAAAAGTCTAGGCAATTTTTTTTTTTTTAATCACTCACAGGAGAATGGAGAAGACATTATTGTGAACAGCAAAACCAATGGTGCAGTAGATTCCAAACTTGGGGATGAGCTGCCTTTGTCTTGGTTAAATTATGCTCTAGTTCAAATAAAAACTGCAACTCTCACTGGCAATAGGGCCTGCAGCCCCACTTAATTCAAGCCAGAACTCCGCTTAAAAGGCTTATAAAAGAGCAACAAGTGACTAAATGCCATGCTGAGAGACACATCCGAAATCCTTTTGGGAGACAGAGAAACTTGGCTTTGTCTTTTGCACTAAGTGCTGAAGAGGTTTTGAATTTAAACAGGTATAGATAAAAATAATAGAGAAATTGTGCTATGAGCCCTCCTTCTCTGTTACTGTGCCTCATAACTACTTGGTTTTCAGCTTTGGACTCCTCATTCTGCCAGTCCAGTGAGAGGGCAACTCTTCCACAGTGGGGGATGTTAGAGTTCCTGCAAAAGCATCTCAGCTTCCCACTCATAAGCTACTGCCAGAAATGTTCCTTTCTTTGGCATTACAAGGCCAGTGATGCAGTGATTCAGTCATTCTGAATTTACAAAATGTTAGGTAAGATATAAAACACTTGCTAGGGCCATGAGTCTGTTTGGTCCTGCCACTGTCACCATCTCCCCTCTCTAAAGCTGCTCAGGCTGCTGTAAGAGATGCTCCAGCACAAGGAGGCAAGAAGCACTGGGCAGCACACATCTAGTGGGGATGACCACTTTGCCCTCTGGAAGCCATGCCTAGTGGTAAAGAAGGCTGCTGCTGCTGTTCATGGGAATAAAGAGCTGCTCCCCGCAAAGGTGAGGTTCCAGGGAACCTCAGGGAGGAATCCCCATGCATGAAAAGACTTGGAGAAGTCAGCAGAATTTTTTTTTTTTTTTAATTTCTGTTGAATTTCCAAAATCACTGGTCTATAAAACATGTAATTTCAGTCACGTGTGGACTTGGACAGGTGTGCTACTTGCTTAGTGAAAAATCTGCTTGGATGGCTGGGCCCAAAGAATGGCAGTGAAAGGAAGTCAGTCCAGTTGGTGGCCAGTCACAAGTGGTGTTCCCCAGGGCTCACTACCAGGGCCTGTTCTCTTTAGCATCTTTATTGATGATCTGTATGAGAGCATCGAGAGCATCCTCAGGTAAGTTTGCATATGACACCAAGTTAGGTGGGAGTGTTGGTCCGCTTGAGGCTCTACAGAGGGATATGGAAAGGCTGGATCCATGAACTGAGCTCAATGGTATGAGGTTCAACTAGGCAAGTCCCAAGTCCTGCACTTGGGTCACCTCAACAACTCCACGCAGTGCTACAGGCTTGGGGCAGGGGTGGGAAAGCTGAGACCTGGGGGGTCTTGGTGGATAACTGGCTGAACACGAGCCAGCAGCATGCCTGAGTGGTCAAGAAGGCAAACAGCATCCTGGCCAATATCAGAAATAGTGTGGCCAGCAGGACTAGGAAAGTCATTGTCTCCCTGTATTCAGCACTGGTGAGGCTACACCTTGAATACTGTGTCCCATTTTGGGGCCCTCACTGCAAAAAGGACATTGAGGTGCTGGAAAATGTCAAGAGAAGGACAATGAAGCTGGAGTAGAGCCTGGAGAGGAGCAGCTGAGGAAACTGGGATTGTTTCATCAGGAGAAATGGAGGCTGAGAGGAGACCTTAATGCGCTCTACAGCTTCCTGAAAGGAGGCTGCAGAGAGGTGGGGGTTGGTCTCTTTTCTGAAATAACAAAAGATTGTACAAGAAGAGGTGGTCTCAAGTTGCACCAGGGGAGATTTAGAATGGATGTTAGGAAAAATGTCTTCACTGAAAGAATTGTAAAGCACTGAAACAGGCTGGCCCGGGAAGCAGTGGAGTCACCCTCTCTGGTGGTATTTGAAAGACACACACATGTTTTAGTGGTGGACTTGACAACATCAGGTTAACGGTTGGATTCCATGGTCTTAAAGGTCATCTCCAACACAAACAATTCTATGGTTCTAAAGGCTGCAGAAACATCACTGTTTTCTGCACTTTTCTCAAAAGTCAGTTCCTGTAGGTTTGATGGGGAGGAAGCTTCAGATTTCTCAGTTTCCTCCATGTTACTGAGTGGGGACCATGTGCCTAGATCAGCTGAGTGCAAGCACAAGCAGCGACAGTGAGGTTCACCAGAGATCCTCCTGCTTGCTGTTTTGGTCTGCCAGTGGTGATCAGTAGAATCACAGGACCACAGAGGTCCTTAAGTTGGAAGGGACCTACTACAGTGGTCACCCACTCCAATCCCCTGCTCAAGCAGAGCAACTCCAAAGTTAGATCACCACTAATTAATAACACAATGGAACAGAATGGAAACATCAACTGTGCTAGATGTGCAGCGTCCGATTGAGAATTCAGAAGAATTTCCTAAGCACCTGCTCAGTTAACTGCTCCCTTAACTTTAAAGCCTTATTTTAATGCAACAGCATCAGCAGTTTGCTCAGATAAATACAGCACAGCTCAGAAAACAGCAACTGTAAACTGCTCAGACTTAGTAACAAACTGACCAAAACAAACTTGATGCTTTAATCCAAACACAAGCAGCAGACACATGGCTGTCAAACACAGCACTGCCTTGGCTTTTACTTTATTTCAAGTATTGGGATTTTTTTAGGAACTGTAATTTAACCTTGTCAAGTAGGAGTTCTGTGGGTTTTCTGGGGGCAGGGTCTCTCCAGATCAAAGCAGAGGCATATGAGGAGAGAACTGAAAGCAAGCATGTGCTCTTGCAGCCAGGCAGCTGAGGGTGACCGAATCTGCTCCTCATTTATTTCTGTAAAGGTGGGGATCTCTAAGAGAACTCTGCTTGCTCTGCTTATGTTTCCTTTTTACGAGGGAGAGCCTTTCATCAGAAGGTTGGAACACATTGCGCCTTTGGTTAAGCCATCATGCATGTTCACTGTTGCTTCCTCTTTCCTGGTATCTGACATCAGAGCCATGCTGGTTGAGGAAGTCACAGTTACAGCACTTTTTTCTAACCACTGCTCCTTTCTATTTTAAGCTGGCCGAGAATGATCCCATCCCTTTATGTTGGCTAAATAGACCTGCATCTCTAACCTGTACACCCAGGAATATTGTTTGAGAAGACCAGAGGACAAGAAGACATTTCTGTGCAGAACAAAGGAGCAGGAAAAAAAACCAACAAAAACCAAACAGAAAGTGTGGCTCTTATTTATTTATTTAGTATCGATTTGAAATACTTTAACAGTCACAGCACTTTGATTGATGTGAAGTCACAATGAAGTCACAGCAGACTCGGCGGCGTGAGGAACGCTCCTTTGACCTTTAGAGATGGTCGTCCTCAATCCCCCAACCGCTGTGCACCCAGGGTTGTAATTTACACCTGTGGCAAGGTGGTTACCGAAGCAGCGTGGCGGCAGTTTGTAGCCACTTGCGCCAATCACAACACAAGGAGCCAGGCAGGGGGAAACCGGGCCCGGTGCCTTCTCCCACGAGGCATCAAAGAGAGGATCTTTTATAATTTACTACAATGCCACCTAAGTACCAACCTAAACCGAAGCCCTGCCAGGCGCCCTACAAGCACACAATAGAGCAGGCTGGTCCGGCGGGCAGGCTGCCGCTCGTTAAGCGGAGCTGTGTGCCGGCGAAGCAGCTCTTTGTGCGCCGGGCGGAGCCGCCGCCGGCTGCGGCTCCCGGGCGGACCGCGGGCACCGTGCAAACCGGTGTGGCTGCACAGCGGCCAAGTCGAAGGGCTAGAGCCCTGTTAGTATCTCTCCTAAATCTACCCTGCCTCCCTGCGCAGGGAAACATCTTTAACCCTTTGCAAGTTGCAAAAGCCTGGGAAAGAGACAGGAGAACTATGCTGGAGGTTTCCACGGCTGCATGCATAACTCCGAAAAGGCAGCGCTGGCCACGCAGAGGGCACTTCACTAGGTGATTCATGAGATCATCTGACCTAGGGTGCTCTGACGTGGAGGAACCTACCCATGTCCATGCTGAAGGCCTACAGGCAGCCTAAACCCTTCCCCAGGAAGAGACCAGCTCTGTGCCTTCTGGCACAACATCTCCAAAGCCCTCCAAGGGAGAAGGGGTCCATCATGGAGGTCCCCAAGTCATCCCATTCTCAAGGCAAACACAACAATAGCCATGCTATAACCTTGCCATGTGGCACTACAAAGGGCTCCTGCCTCACTGAACGCTGTTGAAGATGAATGGACATCAGATCCAGCTGCCCAGTGCTGGGTCTGGCACTGTTCAGTATCTTCCTCAACGACATTGATGAGGGCACAGACAGGCAGACAGAATCTGCTCAGCAAGTTTGCTGATGACACCAAACTGGGAGGCTTGGCTGATCCAGCTGCAGGCTGTGCAGCCATCCAGTGAGACTTGAACAGACTGAGAGCTGGGCACAGAGAACCAAATGAGGTTCACAGAGAACCAAATGAGGTTCACCAAGGACAAGTGCAGAGTCCTGTACCTGGGGAGGAATAATAAACTGCACCAGTACAGGTTGGGAGGTGATCTCCCGGAGAGCAGCCCTGTGGAGAGGGAGCTGGGAGTGCTGCTGGATAACATCCATGGCACAGCAATGTGCCCTGGTGGCCAAGAAGGCCAATGAGATCCTGAGGTGTATTAAGAAGAGTGTGTCCAGCAGATCAAGGGAGGCTCAAATCTGCCCTGGTGAGACCTCATCTTGAGTATTGCCTTCAGTTTTGGGCTCCCCAGTTCAAGAGGGACAGGGATCTGCTGGAGAGAGTCCAGCAGAGGGCTACAAGGATGATTAGGAGACTGGAGCACTGCCTTATGAGGGGAGGCTGAGGGACTTGGGGCTGTTTAGCCTGGAGAAGACTGAGAGGGGATTTAATAAATGTTTATAAATATCTGAGGGCTGGGGGCCAGGAGGGGGACACACACACAGAGGCTCTGCTCACTTGCTCCCTGCAATTGGACAAGGAGCAATGGATGGTAGCTGCAGCACAGGAGGTTCCAGCTCAACACAAGGGGGAACTTCTTTCCTGTAAGGGTCACAGAGCACTGGAACAGGCTCCCCAGAGAGGTTGTGGAGTCTCCTTCTCTGGAGCCTTTCAAGCCCTGTCTGGATGTATTCCTCTGTGACCTGAGCTAGATTGTCTGGTCCTGCTCTGTTGGGGGGTTGGACTCGCTGATCTCCTTTGGTCCCTTCCAACTCCTAACATGCTGTGATCCTGTGATCACTTACAGGGGGAACTCAGTCCATTATCTCTTTGCCACCAACCAAGATCCACAATGCTCCTTTGCCAAAAGGAGTGTGCAGGCTTGAACAGAAATGAGAGGTCTTATACAGCAGGGGCTTTGAACATGTGAGCTTCTGGGCCCTTGCACAGAGATGGTTTTCCTGATGGTTCAAAGCAGATTTGCAGCAGCATCCCATGAAATGTGCCTGCACTAAATACAGGGATCATCCAGTTCCAAGCTCTAGGGGGGGAAAAAAAGCAGTTCCTGACACAAGAAACGCAATCCTTCAACTTCTTCCTAAGGTCCAGGGCACCTCCTAGGATTATCTTTTTCACACTTTAGAGGCATGCATTTGGAGCCAGTGAGACACAGCAGTTTCTGACTTGAAGAGAACAGCCCAAGCAAATGTCATAGGACAGGGCAGTTTGGGCTGGGAGTGGCCTGTGATCATAGGAGATGGTTTGTCTTCCTCCTTGGGAGACAAGCAAAGGAAGCCTGAAAGCAAGGGCTGATCAAGGCCTACAAAATAAACACATTTGTGCAGCCCCTTATCTTTTTAAAGCCCTGCAATCCTCCCCTAATGCTGCCACACCAAACTAACACACTCATTTTGAAAATGCCCAAGGCAAATTGGGATTTGGCTAATTTTCGGTGTTTTGCCAGGCAAGTTTTTAGAAACCCTGTGTATAACATTGCCCCAGACATTAGAGGCTCCAGGACTAGACAGGCTGTGTGCAAGTCCAGGAGTGCCTGCACTTCATGTCCACCATTTTACAGATACACACCTGTAGCACCACAGAAAACAGAGCAGACAGTGTATATGCTGGGGGGACCAGCGAGCCCAGAGGAGGCCACAAAGATGCTCAGAGGGCTGCAGCAGATCTGCTATGAGGACAGGCTGAGAGAGTTGGGGCTCTGCAGGCTGGAGAAAAGAAAGCAGCTAGGAGACCTTGGAGTGGCCTTCCAGTAGCTGAAGGGGGCTACAGGAGGGGTGGGGAGGGACTATTGACAAGGTCTTGTAATGCCAGGACAAGGGGCAATGGGTTTGAACTGGCAGAGGGGAGATTTAAACTGGATGTTAGGAAGAAGTTCTTTGCAGTGGGGGTGGTGAAACGCTGGCACAGGTTGTGGCTGCTCCCTCCCTGGAGGTGTTCAAGACCTTGAGTGACCTGTTGCAGTGGGAGGTGTCCCTGCCTATGGCAGGGGGTTGGAACTAATGATCTTTGAGGTCACTTCCAACCTAAACCATTCTATGATTCTATAAAATTTCACTCAGCTCTGACAAGTGGTATAATGAGTAGACAAAATTTCATTTTGTATCCAAGACTGTGTCTAGTTCTAACCACACTCAACTCCAGTCCTGCCAAGATTAACTCCACCAGAATTTTCACAGAGCTCCCAAAGACACACATCCACAGTTCTGTCCCTCATGTCTTACCTCCTTTGTGGTTAACAAAAGCTCCTCTGGGTCCCAGTGACTCCCTGCACTACAGTTCTTGGCTGAAGGCAGGACTCATTAAAGAAATGGAGGGACTGCTAACTTCTGCCTCCACAGGCTCTCTACTTCTGAGATACCTCCTTCCTTTTACAAGCACCCAAGAGACAAGGCTGTTTATTTAGCAAAAACTCTGGAATTAGTTAACTTAAACCAAATAGTGGGTTTGAGCCAGTTATTTGTTCACAGCCCCTACTGAATAGCCAGAGACGATGCCTATGAGGTGTCTCATGTGTAACTCAGTGCAGTTTGCATGTGGTCCTTAAAAACGGTGGTGCATGAGTCAGCTGGCTAACCACTAGAAAGCAAAACCATAATCCTCATAAGCTTTCAATTACAAATAGTAAATTAACAAAACCACAACCACTTTTTAAGAGCTTCTTTTTCTAAATAAGCCTTTTCTGCTGTCCTGTCTGATTTCTTTGAGGATCCTAAGGTAAGGATGGGCTCTATCTCCTGAAAGATCAGGGAGAAGAGTAGGGCAGGCAGCCAGGTGCAACTCAAAACACCAGCCCAGAACATCAGGAAGATTTTGCTGGAAAGAGTCCCTCACTTCCACTACCCATGCAAGTCAGGGCTAGCTTCAACAAAGACCAAACTGCCTTGCAATGTCTTCAAGGACAGAGACTCTTCAATATTTCAGAGTTCTGTTCCAGCATTTGACTTATTCTTCTGGTGAAGAATTTCCTTTTTATAGTCAGAACTTCCTTTGCTACATCTTATGGCCACTGCCTCTTGTCCTTTTGTTGAGCAGTGTTGAGAGGAGCCTGGCTCTGTCTTCTCTGTAAATCCTCTTCAGACAATAGAAGGCAGCAGTTAGATTCCCCCTTGTTGTTTTCTTTTCTGGGCCAAATACCCTCAGTTCAGTCATGCTACAAACTCCAGCCCACAGAACAGAAGCATTTTACTCAAAATTAATGACACTACTCCACTATTGCAGAGTTCAAGATGAACTCAAGACCTCAAGATGTCACCCTGTGTATTTCACTGATAGAATGCTGAATCATAAAATCATAGAATTGGTTGGAAAAGGTTGGAAGGGACCTCAAGGATCATCCAGTTCCAACGCCCTGCCATCGGCAGGGACACCTCCCACTAGCACAGCTCACTCAAGGCCTCCTCCAACCTCGCCTTCAACACCTCCAGGGAGGGAGCAGCCACACCCTCCCTGGGCAACCTGTGCCAGTGTCTCACCACCCTCACTGCAAACCACTTCCTCCTAACATCCAGTCTAAATCTCCCCTCTGCCAGTTTAAACCCATTGCCCCTTGTCCTGTCATTCCCAGGCCTTGTCGATAGTCCCTCCCCAGCCTTCCTGTAGGCCCCCTTCAGATACTGGAAGGCTACTCTAAGGTCTCCTGGAAGCCTTCTCTTCTCCAGGCTGAAGTTTTGAAATGATTTGAGGACAGTCTCCTCATTCTGTATGGGTTCCTATAAAGCCACCCAAAAAATCAAAATTATATGGAGTTGTATTTTATTACAAGTTGCATAAAATAAAGTGACAAATCACATCCCAGCAGGTGACCATCCCTCTCTGCTAGCTCTTAAGCCTGTTGCTTGGCCAGCTGAGCCACACTAAGTGTCAGATAAAACCTGCAGACTGATTAGACCCAACTGGCACCTGCAGAATTAACACCTGCAGTTTTGGTCAGCTAACTAAGCTAATTGAACTGAGCAGCACGAAGCTATCAGATTCCACTCCTCTTTTCACATACAACTTTTGACGTCCTTTGCAAGCAGTTGTGAGAAGCTGCATATTTGATTGAGTTGGAAATTCAATCACTTTCACAGGTGACCGCAGCTTTTTAATGCAGAGATGGAGCTACCTCTTTATTCTCACTGCAGCACAGAGCATGTTTGGTGTATTGTTCTGCTTTAGGAAACTGCCACTGGATATTCAGGGACAAGCAGTTTGAATAGATAGATTTAATTTTTGCTACAGACCTGGTTACAATAACAATCCTTACATCTCTTGTAATTACCAGCCAGCATTTCACCCTCAACTCCAGAGCAGCCTCTCTTTCTGTGTATTTAATCACCCTCTCCTAACCTCTGACTCAACTAAGGGGGCTGCTGGTTGATTAGCAAACAAAAAGTCACCTGAGTGCCAGAGACAGACAGCTGCACCATGTGTGTGTCACTCGTGACCCATCTGCAGGACAGCAAATGCCAGATGCTTGTCTTGGAGCAAGCTTGGCAGCAGAGCACTGGATGCAGGGAGTTCTGTGTGCATGGATGCCTGTGCCTCTGTGTGTGAGAGAGAGAACTGAGAGTGAGGAAAGCAGAGAAAATGCTACAGAAACATTTCTATCTTCTCTTCTCTCATGACTAATTTGTTTCTTAGTGTTTCCTCAGTGTTGTATCACCTGCTGAGTAAAAAAAAAAAAGCTTGATGTAATCCCAGGTAGTCAAAAAATGAGCTGGCTGCTCAGACTGTGCAGTGAGAGCAGGTTTGGTAAATGCTCCTGATTAATGTGGTGAGTTTTAAAGTTTCTAAACACTACAAGATGCCTAATACAATGTTTGGCAAAATCTCCTGACTAAACCCAAATTTTACCTTTGGTTAACAAGTGTACTTGTAATAATTTTCAGCATTATTCTTACAAAATTCTGATACTGCACTCATCACCTTGAAAAGAAGGTAAGAGTCAATGCCAGCTTCAGCCTATATAACCTAGAATACTTCTGAAGTACATCTGAGAATTCTCACTCCATAATGTGATTTTTTTATTTTAAAATCCACAGTCAGTTGTGGTGGTGATGATTCAGGACAGATAGAAAACCCACACCAATCCATTGGCTTCTCTAAGGCTGGGTCATGCTTTATTGTTTGATTTTCTTAACAACAATATTTTCGTGGATGCTGGGTTTATATCAGAGCCTTATTAAACTGAGCAGTGAAAAACTAAAATGAAAGGGAGATTGAATTTCAGAAAGTAAAGATTTGTTTGGCATCCTTCCAGCTGGAAAGAGATGGTGATTAGGTTAAAGATAAACCATCTCTTTTAACTAACCTTGAGCAAAACTCAGCCCTGTGCCTGGTGTAGATGCACATTACCACCTTAAAGGCATATTTTCTATATTTTTTAGTGATAAAGGCAGTCACTAGCAAAGCTCACCTGAGTATTTCTCAGGCAGGACAACACCACTGGGCCACCAGCAACCTCTGCTTGTGCAAACCTGATAGCAAACACAAGCCAACCTTCTGAAAGAGCTTAGATTATGCACTTAACTGCTTGATCTGCATAACAAGTTAAGTGCTTCATGGGCTATGTCTATACTGCTGGATCAAAACTTTATTGCTTCTACATTTCCCTGTCCATATCTTGGCATTTAGCATGAATTTATTTATGTGGAATCAGCCACAATCACCCTAGCCATAGGTAAGCTGCTACCAGAACTAGAGGGTATTAATTGGTAGGAAGAAACTGAACTAAAATTATACTTGGCTTTGTGTGTTGTAATATCTAAGAGAAAGAAGAGTGTGAATAGCATCCTGCCCTCCTGCTCTGCTGTGTAGTGCTGCTGAAAAAATGAGAAATTGTATGTGTGTGTGTGTGTGTGTGTGTGCATGCCTGTGTATTGTTATTTCACAAGCAATTCCAGCTTTGTCAAAGCACCTCTGCTGGGTGCCTAACAGTGCCCACTGGCATCTGGAGGAGGGAACTTCTGTTATCTACAGTCTCTTACACCTCACAAAATGAACTCAGCCCTTTACCTCATAAAACAGCTCTGTTTGGAAGCGGAGACACCTCCAGGAGAATAGTGCAGATGTAGGGGAAGTGCCAAATTACGTATTTCACTATTTGCACTTGAACAGAGTTGTATGAGAAGTGGTTTGAAGGATCCCCTCCTGTGCAGAACAGACTGAATTTGGGCCTTGCAGGTCTTAAAAGCTGCCTTCTGGGTACTGGATCACAATTTGTGTCATCTACATCTATGTGACGGTTACACATTTCCTGCCCAATTGTCATCAAGGTATCAAGCAATGCTGAATCAAGAATAGCTCCTTTCACAATGTCAGCACTCCTCTGCCAGCTCCTCTAAACTGGAGGTTGCCAATCTGCAGTGTGCAGAGCCCACTGATGGCCTGCATGCAACCTTGTGATGGTTTGGGAGTTACCTGCCCCCCCACACTATGAAAATTCCCCAGGCTAGACTCAGCCAGCTGGAAGTTAAGGACTGAAGCTCTATTTACAGCTCAGCACAATGTACAAGCAGAGATATACACAACAGACAGGAATAGTTACA
>VWYK01029256.1:350-29583 GCA_013399775.1 Semnornis frantzii | reverse complement strand
CTCAGCAAGCCTATGAGTGCAGCAGACATCACCATTGTTTGCTTTTCACAGCCTCTAATCTAATTTTTCTCAATAAAATATTCCAATTAGCCTCAAACCAGCACAAAGCTCGAAGGAGCAGCCAAACACATTTAAAACTATCCTGCTGCCTTCTTCTGGAGGCAAAGAGGGACTGCTTGGAAGGTAAGACCTTACTGTCATACTCTGGCTCAGTTTCACACAGTGAAGAAGAGGTTACCATGTAGGTGCTGTCTAACAGCCTCTTCTCCTTCCACCACTTTGACCTAAACACAGAAAGTAAGGACCAGCTCTCTTTGAACACACCAGTGTGGTTACTTTCAGTTTTACAGCAACATTCATTCTGTAGCTGAATCACAGAAATCACTACAGGACCATAACTGTTCAGGGATAGCAGCGGGAAGTGGAGAAGCAGTATCAAAGTCAAAACATGAAAAGTGTGATACTAAAATCACAAATAATTAATATAAACAAGCTAATGGGAGCAATGATCCAGCTAACAGTCAATCAAGAAGGCATGAACTCAGAGAAATACATAACAATAAAAATATGAGAGGAGACAGGATCAGATGACACCTGACAGGGGATCAGGCATTCAAATATGAAATAGCAGATACCAAAAGAAGAAATGAGGAAGGTGACACGACAATGACACAAAGACACAGAAACTACCAAATACAACAGAAAACTCTAGATAATAATATTCATAATCCCAGCAAAGGTCCAAGTCAGTCACAGGAAACTGCACACAACTCTAGGAAGTTGAATTCAAAGAAAAGAGTGTGGTTTGTTAGCCAAAGCACTCTGGGCAGAGGGGGCAGGCAGGAAGACAGGCAAGTGAAGAAAAACTTTTGTGTTCATTCGCCACTGCATCAACTTCTTTCCCCTCTCATGAGTACAGACCCCCCATTTCTTTCCTTGCCCCAGCCTTTTGAATCCTGTCATTCATCAGCTGGCTATATTTTTTGTTCCTTCTCAGTAAAAATAACCACCCCAGTGAAGCTGCTAGGAGTTGTCATTTTGAAGCTACAGGGAAATGTACTTGCAAAGACCTGGTTATAGCTAAAAGACATGAACACTAAAAGATGCTTGAGAAGTCGGCGTACCTCAAGAAGTTACTGTGAAATTAAGAGCTGAAATCACAAACCTTTGGATCTCTTGAAGAGGATGCCCTACATTACAGCTTCTTTGCTGTCTTCAAAGGCTGATGAGCAATTATCTGCTGAGTGTTTTTGTTATTGTTCAAAAATGTTAGTCGAGTACTAACTTGAGGGGAAAACAGGGAAGTACGAACAAGGTGAGCCACAAAGTTTGGTCAAAACTAGGAAGGAGAGAATGGCAGGATAGCCAGTAACCTGCTTCTGAGGGAAATTCACACTGCATGTGACAGAACCAGACACAAGTCCCAGCACTGCCTGATTCACAACAAGAATGTGAAGGAAGCCAAGTCAGTCTTTCTGTGGTTCAGTGACTATTAATATAAGGCGGAACAGACGCAACTGGAAAGCCTGAGAAAGTCCCACACACTCCCTTGCAAAAGGCACTGTCTGGAGACCAGGGAGGCCACAGCCAAATTTCAGCAGGGCAGGCACTTACCACTACACTGAACCATCTCAGGTTTATGCTGAAATGCCAAGGGCACATTTATAAAATCTCAATGAGTTCAATGGCTGTTCTGCACCTACTTCTGTCCCCCTCAAAAATGTACAAACCTTGTGCCTTGAACACATCCTCTTTCCTCTGGGAGCTCAGAGGGGCACACAGTGGTTGAGTTTTGATTAAAAAAATAAAAAAGGAAGGGAAAGGACAGGAAAGGAAAAAGAAGGGAAAGGAAAGGGAAAGGGAAAGGAAAGGGAANAAGGAAAAGAAAAGAAAGAAAAGAAAGAAAAAGAAAAAAGAAAAGAAAAGAAAAGAAAAGAAAAGAAAAGAAAAGAAAAGAAAAGAAAAGAAAAGAAAAGAAAAGAAAAGAAAAGAAAAGAAAAGAAAAGAAAAGAAAAGAAAAGAAAAGAAAAGAAAAGAAAAGAAAAGAAAAGAAAAAGAGAAAAGAAAAGGAAAGATAAGTCTGGCTTGACTTTCCTTTGTTTTATGTTTGTGGAAGGATGGAAACTGTACTCCCTAATGATAAGGAGAGTGAAGCAGAGTAGATGAGAAGTCCACCAATTAAACTCTTATAAAAAGCATGCTGGTTGCAGTTGTATGATGTAGGCCAAAGAGGGTATCACCCACACTAGTGCTAGTGGTTTGTCTAGCCAACTGTTGCGGTTTGTCTGGCCAACTTGAAAATTTCCCGGGGTGGAGACTGCACAGCCTTTCCCAGTGACATGTTTCAGAGCTGCATTACCCCTGTCGTGGGTTTTCCCAGCCTTACCTGAACCTCCTAACTGCAGTTCTTACTGTTTCTCCTTGTTGTATAGTCAGTTACTAAATGGCAGAGTTTAGCTTTGTTGCCTTTGCTATCCCCCCCACTCCAGCTGCTGCAGGCTGCTACTAAGATCGCCCTACAGCCTCCTCTTCACCAGATTAATGCCTCAACCTCTGCTTGTGCTCCTGGTCCCTCGCCATCCTAGGAGTCTTCTGCTTTGAACTAGAGGTAGGAAGGAGGGCCAGTACAGGATGTATGGCCAGGTATGGCCTCACCAGTGCCAAGTAAAAGTTGATGAGAACAACTTTGATTTGCTGGGTATGCTCCTTCTAGCCCAGTGTGTGGCTTACCTTACAATGGCTTTTGGCTCAACTGTAGGTGGTTCAAGCAGTCCAGCATACCCTCTGAGGTCCTTTTCAGACAGCTTGCTGCTTAGCCAGTTACCACTTTGTACCAAAGCTGAAGTTACTCCTCCATGAATGCAGAAACTTGAATTTCTTCTTGCTTCATCTCATGAAATTTCTGTTGTCCCAGTCTTCAACTTTCTCAAGATTCCTGTGGACTAAAGCTCTGCCATTCTGTGTGTCAATCACTCCCCCCCACTTAACACAGTCTGCAAATTTGCTAACGGTGCCATCTGCCTCCTCATACAGGCCACAGCCTCCTTGTCTTTGCTATGTTTGAAAATTAATTTCAAGGAGATGTTCTTTTTCAGCCACTGAGGTGACAGCAACTGCCATATTGTTTCCTGGATTATTCTCCTTTTTGCTTTTATGCAATATAGGCCTTTTATTAGTCTTTAGCCTTTCCCCAGCTTCTTGGCCCTCTGCAGATCACCCTGATTCCTCACAGCCAGCCAGCAGGGAATTCTTTCTGCACTGCCAGAGGAATCTCATCAGGCACTACGGATATGAATACCTGCAGCTGTAGTTGTCTCTGACTCTTTGCTCCCCACCCTGTAGCCTACCCTTCATAACAAATTGTGCTGGTATACAGAAAGCTGGGAGTAAGCTTTGTTAGATGTAAATGTTTTGTAATGTTTGCCACTATGTTGCTCCCTCCCTCATTCCTTGGTGGCCCTACACACTATCTGAATTTCTTTTATCATTACTGTTCCTGTAGAAGCATTCTTGTTACCTTTAATGCCCTCTCCTCATCTTAGCTCCAGCTGAGCCTTTACCTTACCCACTTTTATCACCTGTTTGTGCTCAGACAACCTTTTCATACTCTTCCTTTGTGGTATGTTGAAATGTTCAATTCTTGAATGCTATTTGGGTGCATTACTGGCTCACTGTGCACCTCTGTGCTTACTCTGGACAGCCTCCTGCTGCAAGCCCATCCCGCACAATGAGGCAGAGGGTTTCTCACCTCTCAGCAAGCTGTTTGGGCTTTTCTATTGGTTTTGCCTGTTTGTTTGCTTTTCAACCAGCCAGTACTCCTGTGTCCCTTTCCCCTTTGGCAGCTTCCCTAGGAATTTTGCATGCAAATTCCCCAAGTAAGCCAAACTCTGCTCTATAAGGTCCCGGGGGTCCTAAGTTTGCTGCTTCTCTTTCCAGCCTTCCTCTGTACCTTGAATTCAATCATCTCATAATCCACACAGCCCAAGCTGCTATTTCTGCCATACTTTCTGCCAGCTCTTACTACTCTGCAAACAGCAGGTGAAGTATAGCCCCTTTACCATTTGCATTATAACCTGTCAGCAGCACGGCCTAGGGACTTCTTATGTTGCTTACATGGTGCTAGCCTAGCAATATCCATCTGGACAGCTGCAATCTCCCATAAAGACAAAGGCTTGCAATCAGGAGACTTCTGTAATTGTCCGTAGAAAGCCTCACCCTCTGCATCTTGCTCAGGGGGTTTGGGTCAGACCCCAAAATATCTTCAGTGTTACTCTGCCCTTAGATCTTGACTCTTGATAGCCATTATCCTTTGATTTCTACTCTTCAAAGTCAAGGAGCACCTTTAGAGAGAGAGCACAGCAACCTCACTCATCTTCCCTAAACATCCTGTGCTCACTCATGAGAGCACTCCAGTCAGAAGCCAGCACACAGTTGATATGTTTCAAAAGACTTCCCAACATAAGGTTTCATATCATGCATTTTGTGTAAGACAATGTGTGGTGGTCTAAGGCTGACTGGAATATTCTAATGAGAGAAACTGGTACAGAAACTGAATGAGCAGGGCACTGGTTGTAAAAAGAAAAGTAATGATAAAGTCTGTATGATTCATTGGCTTACTAAGAGGTACAAAAAGGAAATGTATAAACAATTTGTTCTTCTTGGCTCTTGGGCATGGGGTCTGTTCGCTGCTCCTTTGCTCAGCTCTAATCTCTTCCACTAACCTTGGCTAAGCAGCTAACAGGTGAGCCTTGCTGGTTGCTTTCTATCTGGGGAGAGAGAGGGTGGCACTGGCCCCTTCTGGGCTTGCTTTGCCTGGGGGGCAAGATTGGATTTCTGTGTTATTTCTGAATTGTATATAATTGTAAATACATGCAAACATATTGGGTATATATGCTTGTAAATTCAGCTTGTTGTAAAATACAGCTTTATCTTACTTCCAAGCCAGCTGAGCTGGTCTGCTAAATTTTAACTGGGGGGAGGGGGAAGAAAGTTCCTAACTTGCCACACAATGTTACAGAAAATAATACTGCTTTGTTTTCACTTTTACCTCCATCTTCCCTGCTTCACTTCTTCCTATCATCCTATCAGCAGCAGCTCTTCAGCCTGTGCTTTCCTTCAACATCTGTGTTTCACAAACTTGGATTTCTATCCTCACCAGCATTAGTGTAACAATCATCTTTTTAAAAGTGTAGCATAACATAACTGAGGTGAGCATTGGGGCTGGGGGGCAGGAAAAGAGGAGTAACAGGTTCCCAGCATTCATAATTTACAATTCATCAAACTGAGGAAAGAGGACTGAACCTTAAATCACTCAAAACAATTCAGCATCATCTACAAATGTAAGTAAAGCTCTAAGATCTGGTTATGGTCATTTATAATTATTAGGAACAGGAGAAACAGTTAATTTTGAATCCATTCAAACTAAGGAGATAGACCTGTAGGTGATCACGAAGAGTGAATAGACTAATTACACTATATTTACTCAAAATTCATTGCAAAATTACGTGCAATGATTATGCCACTCCTGCACTGAAGCCAAAAATGAATGAAAAAAATTATCCTTTACTTACACTGAATACATTCTGTGAGATCTAAGAGGACAAAACCAGACAAAGACACTGAATTTTCTGTGTTAATCTTCCAACAGAATGCCCTAGTAGTTATTGATTAATAGCAATCAGTTCCCACTAAAGAACATTCAGAGGAATTAACAACAACTCTGTGGTCTCCAGAGGGTGAAAGCAGATGCTGTGCACTGACTTCTCCCCATCCTGCACCACTTGCAAAGTATACTTTTAAAGATTTAGGAGGCCATAGACTTCAAGTGTGCCCTCCAGAAGGCCTGAAAGATTCTTAAGTGACTCCACTTCTTGAAACCATCTTCCTATGCCAGGTTGGAGGAGGCCTTGAGTGACCTGTACTAGTGGGAGGTGTCCCTGCCTATGGCAGGGGGTTGGAACTGGATGAGCTTTGAGGTCACTACCATTCTGTGATTCTATGATTCTATGCTCACCTTTGCCCTCTCCAAGTCCTTCTCCCTGCCAATTGCATCTCAGTCAAGGACAGGAGACAGCATTTTCCAGCTTCAGCAGAAACTCTTAAGTCAATAATCAGAGAATCACAGAATCAATCAGTCTGCCCTTCTGATTAACTAAACCATGGCACTAAGTGCCTCATTCAGCCTCCTCTTAAAGACCTCCAGGGATGGGGACTCCACCACCTCCCCAGACAGCCCATTCCAATGCCAATCACTCTTGCTGTGAAGAGCTTTTTCCTAACATCCAGCCTAAACCTGCCCTCCTGCAGTTTGAGACTCTGTCCTCTTGTTCTGTCCCTGGGTGCCTGGCAGCAGAGCCCAACCCCACCTGGCTACAACCTCCTTTCAGGTAGTTGTAGAGAGCAATGAGGTCTGCCCTGAGCCTGCTCTTCTGCAGGCTGCACACCCCCAGCTCCCTCAGCCTCTCCTCACAGGGCTGTGCTCCAGGCCCCTCCCCAGCCTTGCTGCCCTTCTCTGGATATGTTAAAGCACTTCAACATCTTTCATAAACTGAGGGGCCCAGAACTCAAGGTGTGGCCTAAGCAGTGCTAACCTCCTAACCTTCTACAGGGGCAGAAGGACTTCCCTGGTCCTGCTGGCCACACTATTCCTGATACATCCACTGGCCTCCTTGGCCACCTGGGCACACTGCTGCCTCATGTTCAGTCAGCTGTCAACCAGTACCCCCAGGTCCCTCTCTGCCTGGCTGCTCTCCAGCCACTCTGTCCTCAGCCTGTAGCACTGCTTGGGGTTGTTGTGGTCAAAGTGCAGAACCTGGCACTTGGCCTTGTTCAAACTCATGGTGTTGGAGTGTGCTCATCTGTCCAGGTCCCTCTGCAGAGCCCTCCTGCCCTCTGACATATTGACACATGCTCCCAACTTGGTGTCATCTGCCAACTTACTGATGCTGGACTCAATCCCCTCATCCAGATCATCAGTGAAGATACTAACCAGGATTGGGCCCAGCACTGATCCCTGGGACACGCCACTATTGATGCAGCATGCCCAGACATCACCTGCCATGCCAGATACCTGAACTACAAGATGTGACTCCTGACGTGTTCTCCACCTGCTCTGCTGGCACATACTGGTGGTTGCTTACACCAGCAGCCACACCTACAAGTCCAGCTGGCTGCTGTGCTGGATTCAGGTGGTGAGGAAGGAATCATCCCATTCTAGTTGAACCAGCACATCCTAGGGCACTATTTTTTAAGAAGGGCATTTCTCAGACCAGTAAGCAGTAAAACAAGACTGAGATTGTAATTCACTTCTTACAAGCTTCCACTGTAAGTATGGCACAGTTCAGATTTTATGTCAGGCTGCAACTGGTATTCCCACTGTAAAATGTGTATTGAAACACATCTCTTCAAGGACCACTGTTAAAGCAATCCTGGTGAATGAATTCACTCTCATACCCATGGCTCTCATCTCTCTGCCTCTTAAACTCTTTCATCACTGTGTTGCCTAAAAGGAGAATCTCTTCAGCTCAGTTTTTCTCCTTAGTCTCCACTGTGAGGAATAAATCAAGGACACCATACTGGCAGTAGGTGGCTTCTGTGCAGAGCTCTTCTTCAGTGCTCTTTCCAAGATGAACAGTTCTTGCCTAGCATCTTACAGGTGGGGAACCAGAGACCCCAAAAGATGATTTATTGAGCTGGCAAACAACAGAGCCAAATGTCCTAGAGATCCCATTTTAGCTAGAAGAAGGCTTGTTATCTAGTCTAATCTCATCACTATCAACGTGAGTCACGTTTCCCATGCTGTCACTGATTCCTCACCTGTGTGATGCTGCTAAGCAGGGGTCTGAAAGGGGATTTTAGATGTCAGTTCCCCCCAGGGTATGCCATGAAACAACCTTGGGTTTTCTGAAGGTGCAATGCACCCGTGGCACATTTTGTTGTGAAGCATTTTCAGGCCTTGAGAGTGTCTTTTATTTAGTTAGTTGGGGTTTTTAAGTCCTTAAAGAGTAGAACTTCTTTTTGGCCAATACATGTAAAAGCAGGAAAGCAACTGACAGTGCCAACCTGACTGTCGAGAGGGAGAGACAAGATCTTTCAAACAGTATTTCCGCTCCTTTTGAGGCTACAGCCTGTGGTTTCATCTGATGTACCTGTGTGGCAACCTATTCAAAAGAGCCCACAGAGAGTCTCGTGTGTCAAAAGATAAGTGAAGGAAAGAGGAATTTCCAGTGGAAAATCTGATTGAGTGGAGAGACTTTCATTTGGACAATCTCTCACCAAAGCACAGTAAATGACTACAGGTACCTGACAGTCTTTTTTTTTTTCTTTCTTTTTTTCCATGCCATGAGGCACTCTCTCTTTACTGCTTACATCAATTAGAACTCATAATGTAATTATTTGGCACATCAAAGCATCTTGCCCGCCTTCAGAAAGGCTCACAGGCCTGCCCACTCACATTGCTGTCTGCAAGTTAGCTATGATTCCCCCAGCGCTTAGCAATGTGTGTCACACCTCAGCTCCGGGGTTTGGGTGGTGTTTTCAGGCTCTTCTAGCCCTAACAATTACACACTCAGGGACCTTCAGGCTCAGTCAAACATTCTCCTCTTTTCCTATTTCATATTAATGACTTTTAGAACACGATGCTCACAATTTGCTACATAGTTAAGAACCCATCTATTAACTGAATGTTTCATAACTGTGGTAATAGTACAAGACAGTGTAAGTGCCTATGTGTTTACAGACTTTGAAATCAATAGTTCTCCAGATTTGCATGTAGGGTTTTCAATGGCTCTGGTAACATGTATTTGCATGTATATTTATGGGAATCACAGGGATTCTTGTATGCATCGAGCTCTTTTCCAGCTATAGGTATTAATTATACTAATCACTGAATTTCTCAACACACCTCGGGGGTTTCGTTGTGTTTTGGAATGATCCCTAAAGCTGTGGCTTAAGGGAAGTGTCAGGGGAGAGAGGGTCAATTTGAAAAGGATAGAGGGAATGGAAATCTTATGGTTTGGGGTTTTGGCTTTTTTGGGGGGGGTTTCAGACACAAATAATCCTTTTTGTTTCAGTGATAATAACTACAAATGTATTTGTTCTACGGTGAGTGGTCTGATTTGGAAACAAGAAATTCTGTATTGGAAATAATCCATGCTCTGGCCAAAATCTCCAAAACAAAGCTATGTCCAGACCCTCAAAGGAGCTATCTGAAGTTAGTAAACCAAATACTCTTGTTGATCTGAGCCTGCTGTCCTACCTGTCTCACACCAGTTGTACATCCCAGCCTCCTTCCTGGCATTAGCTCTCAGCTTCCTCTGCTTTTCTGGTGATCCAAAAGGACTGACCTCTGTTACATGGTCAGCTTTCTGAAGTGCTCACTGTGTAAGGGTGCCAGAAACACCACATGAGAAGTGACAGGAACGTGTAACTGTGGTAGCTTATTCAACAGTGGTCCCAACTCAAATGTTGTTTATATAAAGCCTGAGACTTCACATCTCGTGAAGTTATCCAGGGAAGTACAGTGACAGGATAGAAGTGAGAGGTCAGTGCTCACTGATATCTTGTACTTGGGGCCTGGGCCACCTCTGCCTCTTTGCCTTCTACATTCATGCACAGCAGAACCAATCCTAAGCAACGTGGATGGGGCTGCCTTGGGTTGCAAGCTGATGAACAACCACAGCCCTCATGTCTGCTCTGAATATGCTGGAATATGCACATTGCTGCCCCATGGATGTTATCCAGCAGCACTCCCAGCTCCCTCTCCACAGGGCTGCTCTCCAGCAGATCACCTCCCAACCTGTACTGCTGCAGTTTATTATTCCTCCCCAGGTACAGTACTCTGCACTTGTCCTTGGTGAACCTCATTTGGTTCTCTGTGCCCAGCTCTCAGTCTGTCCAAGTCTCCCTGGATGGCTGCACAGCCTGCAGCTGGATCAGCCAAGCCTCCCAGTTTGGTGTCATCAGCAAACTTGCTGAGCAGACTCTGTCTGCCTGTCTGTGCCCTCACCAATGTCATTGAGGAAGATACTGAACAGCACCAGACCCAGCACTGATCCCTGGGGGTCTCCACTGGTTACAGCTCTCCAGCTGGACCTGGCACCATTGAGCACCACTCTTTGAACTCTGTCTTGTAACCAGTTCCTAATCCACCTCACTGTCTGCTCTTCCATCCCACACTTCCTGAGCTTGCTCACTAGGATGTCATGGGAGACAGTGTCAAAGGTCTTGCTAAGGTCAAGGTAGACTACACCCACTGGTCTCTCCAAAACTGAAATGCCATTCAGTTATGGCATCAATTTGTTATCAGCAAGTCAGGTTGTTAGTGTGGTTCAATGGACACAGGTTATCATGGTCAGGCACCAACCCAAACAGGCAAAACAAGACTGTCAAATAGTGAGGAAGGATTATCTTGGTATAATGAACCTGAAGTGATCTATACAACTCATCCATAGCAAGCAAAGTGTCACAAGGCCACCATCTGCTGTGGGATGGTTTGTACAAAGAAGTCAATGGCTGCCAATACCACCAGCACAACTCTGTGCTGTTTTGGATCTCAGCAGTGGGACCACCACAAACAGCTGCTGGTGGAGTTCATCACAATAGTGTGACAGAGGGGGTTTATGGTTGGGGGGGGAGGTTGAGGTTTTTTAAGAGGTCAAAACAGCTGAAAGCTGCAAAATTTAATTTGTATCGAAATGAATATTTGGAAAAATGAAGGCCAGTGCAGTCTTTTGCTCCTACGTAAACTGTAGCTTCCTCCCATGTCCCAGGACAGACACATTTGAACTGGAAACAAGAGGGATCTTAATAAATGCTGTTAAACTGCACATTATTTTTCATTGAACTGGAGGGGACGGAAGCAAGGAGCAGAAAGCTAAGACACCTGTTGCAAGCCTTCTTCAAAAGAAACTATATAATGCTAATTGTAGGCTGTCATAAAAATCTTTATAATGCCTCAAAGACATTGGGTCCATGTGTTAACAATTTGGTTCATACTCTTAGTGGAAAATAAAGAGGAAAGAACTTCAAGGTGTGCTTGTTCCCTGCAAACTGAAAACCTCAGCTGTGTAGTTTGGTAAGTGGCTTTATGTTGGAAATTTGCTCTTATAGAAAGAGTAAAAAAAAATTCAAGAGCACTGCAGAGCTAATACTGAAATAGTAACAGTGAGCAAACAAAAGAAAGATTTGGAGAGGTGCCCCAGGAATGGAGGAATTATTGCTATGTAATCAAAGGAGTATTTTTCTTCCTTGCTTTCCCAAGACAAAACTTCAGTCCTATTCCAGCACAGGAAGGACATGGAAGTGTTGGAGCGAGTCTAGAAGAGGGCCACGAAGATGCTCAGAGGGCTGCAGCAGCTCTGCTATGAGGACAGGCTGAGAGAGTTGGGGCTCTGCAGACTGGAGAAGAGAAGGCTTCCAGGAGACCTTAGAGTAGCCTTCCAGTAACTGAAGGGGCTCCAGGAAGGCTGGGGAGGGACTATTGACAAGGTCTGGGAATGCCAGGACGAGGGGCAATGGGTTTGAAGTGGCAGAGGGGAGATTGAAATTGGATGTTAGGAGGAAGTTGTTTGGAGTGAGGGTGGTGAGACACTGGCACAGGTTGCCCAGGGAGGTTGTGGCTGCTCCCTCCCTGGAGGAGTTGAAGGCCAGGGTGGAGGAGGCCTTGAGTGAGCTGTGCTAGTGGGAGGTGTCCCTGCCTATGGCAGGGGGTTGGAACTGGATGATCCTTGAGGTCCCTTCCAACCTTACCATTCTATGATTCTCTAAAAGGAACATCTTTACTTTTCAGTCTGCTTCTCTCACTGAGCAAAGAAGTATGAGGAAGGAGAGTGTCTGGGGAGAAAGGAAGGCAAGAGCATTTCATTGGAAGGCATTCACTCTATCAGAAAGAGTACTTCAGGCTGATTTAATTGAAACCAGGAATGTAGCCGGAGAAAAGAAACATCGCCAGTGCACCCTGGAGAGCAGTGCTGAAATATGTGCTACATTGACCAGTGACAATCCATAGAGAGCTGGCAGGTCACACTGTGCTGGCTCTTCTCCTTGTTTCCAGCTGCTAAATTACATTAAAGTCAGCTTAAAATTCATTAAACGCCTTCCTATTATTACTTTTCCCACATAAGCAGTTGTTAGAGCTGCTGCAGACATTGTGTGATGGTGAGAGTGAAGAGAGAGGCCTGAGTAAATATGAATGGGAAAGGAGAGGTGATTTTGACCAGGAAAACACTTGGGACCCTTTGCTGCAGAATGTAACTGCTCTTCAAAAGATGAAAGCAGCTACACAGAAGATTGTGAATTCAGATGCTCAAATGCTCCAGAGATACCTTAAGACTGATCGTGGAGGTCATGTTTTGTTTTGCAGTTCTGTATAAATTCCAAGCCAATCAGAGGCACCACTCTGTGAGACTTTCACTGCACTGATGCTGACCTGGTGTCAGGGATAATTACAGGTAATTTCAAATGCTGTCATTAATTCGTCTTTTTCAATCACTCATCAAAGCCTTACAGGCTTTGTCCTGTATATAATAGTGTTGAAGATAATAGAATTTTCTTCCATCTGGGACTTAAGGAATTGGATTTAACTCGGAGTGTTTTAAAAGCTTTCCACTAATTCTTGCATGTTTGGGGGAAAAAAATAATTTTGTTTTACTGATTTACTGGTGAGACACTGGCACAGGTTGCCCGATCAAAGATCATGTTGGGTGATTCTGTGCTCCACAACCTCCCTCCCTGGAGGTCTTCAAGGCCAAGCTGGATGAGGTCTTGAGTGACCTGTACTAGTGGGAGGTGTCCCTGCCTACGGCAGGGGGGTGGAAGTGGATGAGCTTAGAGGGCCCTTCCAACCTTACCATTCTATGATTTTAGAGGGAAGTTTTTCCAGACCACAATACAGAGGACTGAAATTCAGGTGTGAAAGATCCAAACTATCAAGATTCTTTGCTTGAAAGCTGGTCTTTAATGGCACATCCCATGCAACAAAGAAGAATCAAGTGGCAAGAAACAAGTGCAGCTTTGCCAAAAGGGCAGAAATGACATTCCAAGCCCAGCACTAAATGGTATTTTGAAGCCAAACATCAGTCACAGTGCTGTCCATTCATTACCTGCACCATCTGATGTACACAAGGAACATATCAAAGGGCCTTCTACAACTCTTTTTAATCTGACTGACAGAACAAACCCACCAGTTTTTCCTGGAGAGTAAAGTAAAAAAAAACTACTGGACAAAGATACTCTTTTTTTAATCCAAAAAGGAAGCTACAAACCCTTTTTAGTGACTCGTATGACTTAGAGCTGTAGAGGATTCTGCTGGAAAGGCTTACAGAACAGCATCACTAAAATATACCCCCAGGGCCTTTAAAGATTTACTGTTCCTGCCCAGAATTCTTGTAAAAGAAGCAGAATATTAACATAGCTATGTCCTCCTAGAAAGCCATACCTCTGCACATCTCGCAGTTGCAGGAGATGCAGAGGTCCATGGGCTGGAGACCCTTTCTGCATGCCATGAGGATCCTCTGTGTATGCAGTTCCCAGTAGCATTACACTTGACCCAGTGCTGCTTCCAGCACACAGTAGTCATGTGTACCGTTGGCTCATCCTGATCATCACTGAGTATTTGGAGATAAATTTGGCTTGTTTGACTACTGAGGTGCAGCAGAAGGTAGGAAATTTCTCACGATGGTGTGCTTCCCATGTCTTGGGGCTGCAATAAAAGCAGTTCAATCAGCTATTGCAAATGTGCAGAAGCATAACACAAGATTGATGAGACTCTCCTGAACCTAAGGGGCTTCTAGGGAACTCAGCTGATCCTGCAGGGTTCCCGAGTGGAGTGGCAGTTCCTGTGGGGGAGAGGAGGAGCAGAGCCAGCGGCTCTGGGAGAACTCAGCGGATGTTGCTAGGTGGAGCTGTTCTGCCCCCGCATGGCAGGTCACTAGCAGAGCACGGAACCAGACCTCCGCTTCACATTACAAAGCACCACAAACACTTTATGCCACATACAAGGGACTTGTGTTGGTCTTCAGAGCATTGTCTGCTCTTACAATTGCACATGATGGAACATCGCAGGGGCAAGGCAGTTGAAGGGAGTCCATAAAAATCTAATGACTCACATAAATAATGACCTTTGACCAAAGAATGAGGAGAAGTGAATCACAGAATCACAGAATCATAGAGTCATAGAATCAGAGTCATAGAATCATAGAATGTCAGAGCTGGAAGGGACCTTGAAAGCTCATCTGGTTCAGCCCTCCTGCCAGAGCAGGATGACCTAGAGCAGATGACACAGAAATGCATCCAGACAGTTCTTGAATATCTCCAGAGACCAGAGACTCCACAACCTCAGAAGTGAAAGATGTGACTTACACAGGCTTTTGGATGGGTTCTCATTTGGCATACTGTTTATAATGAGTAATTAAAAGCAGTTTTTAGACAGGATGCAAACTTGGCCTCTAAAAGGCAGAAGAACCTCCCTTGTCCTGCTGGCCACACTGTTCCTGATCCAGGCCAGGATGCCATTGGCTCTTCTGCTCACCTAGGCACACTGCTGGCTCATGTTCAGCTGCTATCTACCAGTATCCCCAGGTCCCTCTCTGCCTGGCTGCTCTCCAGCCACTCTGTTCCCAGCCTGTAGCACTGCTTGGCATTGTTGTGGCCAAAGTGCAGAACCTGGCACTTGGCCTTGTTCAAACTCATGGCGTTGGAGTGTGCCCATCTGTCCAGCCTGTCCAGGTCCCTCTGCAGAGCCCTCCTGCCCTCTAACATATTGACACATGCTCCCAACTTGGTGTCATCTGCAAACTTACTGATGCTGGACTCAATCCCCTGGTCGAGATCATCAATAGAGATATTGAACAGGAAGTTCAAAGGAGCATGGTGAAACATTCCTGTGAGATAAGCCTATCCTCATTACCCTCCCAAGAGAGCCTAGGCAACACCAGCAGTCACTGAGAGCTAAAGAGGGGCTCAGCTGCATTCAGCTGACTCCTTGGAGAGTGGGAAGAAGATCGTGACTGTTTCCTGACTACATTCAAACAAATGTATAGAACTTTTATGTGGGCAGGGGCATCTGGTTTTCACACCATATGCTACTGCTTCTGGAGCATAAGTACATAGCTGAGTAAATGCAAGGAGATGTTTATATGGTGAGCATGAAACAGTCTGAAATGACACCGACAGCCAGTGGTAATAAATAAATTTTGCTTTCCATCACGAAGCTTCAAATCCTTTTTTGGTAAACTGTACATTAATCTGCTTGGTCTTAAGTGAGATGGTACTTGGGCAGACTGGGGAAGAGAGAGTTATTTTTCAAGATTTGCCTGGAGTACACTTGTTAATTCCCGAACATCCAAAATGTCACAAACAAAACAAACAGAGAAACGAAACCGAAGTAAAACACAACAAGCCCTGACAAAATTCCATCATGGCCCAGCTGATGTTCTCTCCCTACAGTGCTTACCACCAAAGATGCTCTCCTCATGGATGCTATGTTCACTGACAAGGTGGCATTCAAGGTGGGCAAGTTGTGACCAAAGAGCTAAACATTATTCTTTAAAAGGCTTGAAAAATGAATATTGTAAGTGGTGCAGAACTGCAGAATTGAAGAGGACACCACAAGTTTCACTGACTCTTAGTGCTGTGGGATCCTTTCTATCTTGAAAAGGTTTCCATGAAAACCCTTCTTACAGCTAACATAGTAAGTAACAGTACAGGGTATCAGTAAATAAAAGGATAAAAAGAAGAAAAAACTTCAGTGCCTCTGGTGACTGACTTTATAATTATTATTCTTTTACAACCAAAGATGCAATTTCTCTCATTAGAATATTCCAGTTAGCCTCAAACCAGCACATTAGAACACAGGAAATTCTTCCTAAATGTAAAGAAAAGTTTGTTTTTGTTTTTGGTTTGTTTTTTTTCCATTGAAGGTGACAAAGCACTGGAACAGACTGCCCAGAGAAGTTGTGGAATCTCCTTCTCTGGAGATTTTTCAGAATCCACCTGCACACATTCCTGTGCATCCTGATCTAGGCAAACCTGCTTTAGCAGGGGATCTGTAGTAGGTGATACCCAGAAGCCCCTTCCAAGCCCTACCATTCTATGATTCTGTGATCTGTCACTACTTATATTCTTGTGGGGAGTAAGAACTGTTCTGGATGTGCACCAGTACACCTCAAGCTCGCTCTTCAAGCTTCTTCCAGGAAAACATTCATTTTTAACAATTCTTCCATTTCATAGGAGATAAGATTAGTATGAAATTCACTGAGAACAGCAGAAATGGGTAGCAAATAATTTGTGCACATGTATATGGGGACCTACAGGAAGGCTGGGGAGGGACTATTTACAAGGTCTTGTAATGACAGGACAAGGGGCAATGGGTTTGAACTGGCAGAAGGGAGATTGAAACTGGATGTTAGGAGGAAGGTGTTTGCAGTGAGGGTGGTGAGACACTGGCACAGGTTACCCAGGGAGGTTGTGGCTGCTCCCTCCCTGGAGGTGTTCAAGGCCAGGTTGGATGAGGCCTTGAGTGAGCTGTGCGAGTGGGAGGTGTCCCTGCCTATGGCAGGGGGTTGGAACTGAATGATCCTTGAGGTCCCTTCCAACCTTACCATTCTATGATATACATAAACATCTGATATATGCACATGTATCTGCCTGTACTTCTCTGAGCATTCATCCATGTATTTAGGACTATAGATGCAGAGCCATCCATATACATTTATGTGATTACACACAGATATAGTTGTATGGTGGCTTTACATCTGCATCTGCAACCATTGATAAAATTTTATCACAGTAGTAAAATACTGATACATACTGGAGGTTTCCTTCTTTCTATAGCCAGAAGAAACAGGAACTATGTGCAGGAGATGAAGCTGTATGTAAAGACCTGGCAGCCTGACACACTGAGTAGGTCTGTGCTCTCACTGAAGATTGGGGCTGCATTAATGTTAGTTTCCTTTCAACCATGACAGGGAAGGAGGAGGGAGGTCTGGAAAGTACCATCTGCTTTTCCAGATTGCTGTTAATCTGCCAATAATTCATACTGGATATAAAGAATTAATGCTATATGAGAACATTAAAAATACACAAAAGCCTTCATCTTCAGCATATGGAGAAAAGATCAGCAAAGAACAGGCATCAGGTTGTCCTCATGGGCCAAGAGGGTGGAGAATCCTCAGAAATTTGTCTTGTGGGTAAAAGAGGGTGAAAACACAGATAGGTATCAAAGAGGAAAGGGATATTCCTCTGGCAATCAACGAAACAAACATGGAAGTCCACAAACAAACCTCTGAAAATATCATTTTAAGATTGGACAAGCAGCTCCAGAGAAAGAGGGCCCAGCCCCAAGCACACGTAAGGACAAGTGGAGTCCTGGCTTTGGGGAACGTGCTGGCTGTGCTTTCTGAGCCCACGGTGGCTTGTGTGAGAATACACGATGGAAACAGCCTGGAGCTACAGGTCACACAAAGGGAGCCTGAAGTCACTCGGAAAGGGTGGCAGGGTAGCATCAGCGAGACAGCAAAGCCTGGGGTGATGTAGCTGAGGTGAAAACACTAATCCTGTAACAGCTGATTGTGGTTTTTGCATTGACCAGAGAAGGTTGACATATGGTATGCTGGGAAAACTGCCAGCAGAAGTCCTGCTGGTTTTTTAAATGTTAATATAAATTACAACTTTGTCCTTATCTATGCAGCACCAGATACTACCAGGATGGAGCTCTGCTTTGTAATAAGATGTAGGTTCACAATTCACTAAAATCTGACTGGTTTGTCCTGTACCTATTCCAGCATGACATGGGCACGGGAACCTCTGACTGCACCTAGTCAAGTAAACTGAACGGGGTGTGGGCACAGGCCTGAGCACTGGCAAGCAATCAGCCTCAGCACAAAAGTGTTAGCAGGGTTTCCAGCACAGTTGTAGAGCAATTTATCAGTTCCAGCACTTGAATCCAACAATACAAACAAGTATGAAGGCTTTTGCATAGGGAAACATGGTATTTTGGATCCATCCTTCTATCCCTCCCCATCTAATACAGCAGAGGAGCTTTACAGAAGTGAATAAACAGCCTTTTGGTGCTTTAACCTTTGTGTTTCCTACAAGGTCCCCAGGGTCCATTTAAGTTTCGCACCAGAATCCAAAGGACTTATCTGCTCTGACACTAGCAAAAGAAAATCACCTGCCTCTCCAAAGACAGAAAGCTGGTGCAGCAACAGAAGTGATCTGGCAGTTCTTGCATAAACAGGAAGGGAAGAATTCCACAAATCTGATGACATGTGGTCCTTATTTTCAGAGCTGTTTGATTGATGACTGACTGCAAAGAGGTGCTGTGTACAGGGAGCTTTGCTGATGGGCCTTGTGATCCAAAGCTGGAAGGAGCTCTAAGAGCCTGCTATCATTGCTACCTGATGACAATTTTCTGGCTCTGGGGGTTATTTCTTCTGTCAGACATCCTGAATTCAAAGTGCCATCTCTCCTTCACTTCGTATGGCTTTTTTTATAACCTTTTTTTTTCCTTTCTCCTCTGAGTTCCCTTACAGTATAGAATGTGTGAATGGGTATGGGTTGTAATTTGAAATCATAAATGTGCTGTCTCTGTTTCACTCTAAGTTTTACAATCCTTGCTTCACACACAATAAAAAACACTGAGAGAGTGACAGAGCACTGGAACCAGCTGCCCAGGGAGGCTGTGGAGTCTCCCTCTCTGGAGATGCTCAAGAACCATCTGGATGTGTTCCAGCATGATCTGCTCTAGGTGACCCTGCTCTGGCAGGGGGGCTGGACCAAATGATCTTTCAAGGTCCCTTCCAGCCCCTGACATTCTATGATTCTTTGTTTCTACTAGTGAAACAACCTGTTTTATCCTCCTGGTTGGTAAGATAGGTGGAGAACTTCTTTGAAGTTCAGCTGTTGTGAAAAGACTACAAGAGGAGCAGAGGCCAGGACATCTTCAGACTTTCCATCACAAAAAGCACAGACTAACAATTCACATTCTGGAAGCAGGAACAGGATTACTGAATAATAAAACTTATGGACCAAATAAGATAGCTAGTGGGGGGGAAAAAAAACAAACAAACCAACCAAAAACACAGACACCAAAAATCCAAACCAACCAACTAACCAAAAAAAAAAAAACCACCCAAACCAACCAGTTGAGATTTTGGACACACAAACCCTTTGGAGATTCTTTACCATAAGGTAAGGTTTAAAGGGTTAGTATTCTAGATGCACAATCCATGTTAAAGGGGAAAAAAAACCAACAAACCTCAGCACAGTAAGGGATGTTCAGTTTAGCTGTGACATGCAAAGCACAAATTCCTGAAATGACACTTCTGGCTATAGGAAATGCACTTATACTCCATACATCAAAAGTACATGTTGTTTAACTTAGTGGTTTGTTTTATGAAAAGAAAATGAAAGACATCATTTGTATAGCTGCTTAATGTTTTATTCCTGGCTGGGTATTTGGACTAGGAAAACAACAGCTTTCCTTTTGGCTGTTAGTGTTTAATTATTCAATGTTAACAGCCAAGAAGTAAGCTGTTAGCCCTCCTCCTCTTCTTCACAGCTTTTCTTTCCCTGGTGGGTCTAAATCTGTCCTTCACACACACAAAGAGCAATTTGAATTGTAGGGATTTTGGCCTCACAGGAAACAGCCTATGGGCTAACACTATTTCCTTTTAATACTGGCATGGTTTCTTCTCTGGTCTTTTAAAATAACACAGCAGCAGCTTCATTTCATCTACCTTTGATGCTCTCCTTTAAACACCATCACAGACATTTCCCTTTCACAGATTCCCTCTCAAGGTAAGCTCTCTCAGTACCATTTCTGAAATGTAAAATCACTGTAGCCAGTTACAAAGTAAATAAGCTGTAAACATGATGGTTTTCCTCCTGCTTACTGAGAAGTCTCAACAGCACAGTATCTCACAAGCTCTAACTAGACTGATTCTAGAAGCCTTTAAGCTGGATGAGGCCTTGAGTGACCTGTTCTAGTGGGAGATGACCCTGCCCCCTTGCCCATCCTCCAAACTCACCTTGTATGTAAGGCAGACCCTGGGATAGGGTAGAAGGGTGGAAAGAAAGTGGAAGGGTGGTTGGGAGCCCCTTCTGGGGACTCTGATTTCTGGGAGGGGAATTGTGTTTCTGCATTACCTTTACCTTGTGTATTTCTGTATATTTCTGTAAATATTAATGTCTATTGTGTATATCTCTGCTTGTATATTGTGCTAAGCTGTAAATACAGCTTCAGTCCTTCCCTTCCAGCCAGCTAAGTCTAGTCTGGGGGATTTTGCATTGTGGGGCAGCAGAGGCAGGTAACTCCCAAACCATCACAGAGTGGCACTGATGCAGTGCAGGAATGAAAGTAGGGGCAAAGCACTGACTTTGCTCAAATGTAAATTGCTTTATCCCACACATAGGACCAAGGAGTAAGACCTGTGAATACTGCCCTTCCCAGCAAGCAAAGGGCCACACTGCCTGTGGCATGACCAACCCAAATCCACTCAGTTCATAACTATGCCACACATGACCTTGAGATACAGATGAAGGAAATCTCCTATAAAGCAGTAACTGCAGCTAGTCAAGATACCAGGGGATAAGCAGAAGCCTCACCATGTTTTAAAGCAGAAAACAAGTTCAGAGATTAGTCTGGTCAAAACTTGAAGGTAGCAAACAGGAAGAATAAAGAAATCATGGTGGTATTGCTTGTTACTAATAGCTAGTAAGTATCAGAGGTTCTTAGGAATCAGTATCTCAGTAGTATGTTTTCTGTACTATCTTATTCCAAGACAAAGTGTAGATCAGTTTTTATTTTAAATTTATTTTCAGTTCTGAATGAGTGATCTGGCAGCATTAAGCTAGGGTGAGAAGTGAAAATCAAGAAGGGAAGCACTCCATGGAAGCTCTTTTGTCATGGTAGGTGCTGGAAATATTTAGTATGGGGCATTACAGTAATGCCTTCAAGCCTGGGCTCTGACAATGTTAGATGCACAGTGAAGACTTTATATGTAAAAGCATTGCTTTGACTCCACACATTTGCCAGCTTACAATAAAACAATCAAATTAGCTGGAATGCCAGAACCTGCAACAGCATCACTCTACCACTTAAAGCTGCCTTTGCAGCTTTTTCACAGCTGGGTACTTCACAAAGACACAGGCAGTAAGAGGATGCTGCGTTGGGCTCCTTGTCATCTGATCCACAATCAATAGCAGCATTGTTCCCAGCTTTAGCATTACCTGAGAGCCACTGTCTTACAGTAGATAGTGAGGGTACAGGTTTTAGAGCATGAATACAATTGTCTCACAACACTCTTCCATCTAACATGGTTATTAGATGGCTTTTTAAGATACCAGTTTTTCATTACCTGATGCTCATGGGCAAGGCAATGCACTTCCTTGCATCAGTACCATCTTTCTAAAGTACAGGCATATTTACACAGCTTGTGAATAAGCTACAGATTTTACTAAGCCTGGCATGACTACGCCTACAACGTCGCCGCTAAAAGGTGTCTTTTTACACAGGGAGATAACTCTGGGGAAGTTCATGTATCTTAGATTATGGAATTTGATCAGTTTAGGAAACACTTCCATGTTGCATTGCCTGCACGAGCAGGGAAAGTGAACTTTGATGTTGGCAAAGAGGAGCCAGGTGTAAACTTCCAGGTATCTGGACCCAAACTCTGGAAAACACCCATGATTCAGCCACTACGCGGGACCTGGCTGGCAGCACTGGCAACTACCTGGGATTGCATTAATAGGCTTCTTCCTCAAAGCTTTTAGCATCTTGTCTACTTGAGAACAAAAAAGCAGATCATCTAGCCCTGAGACTCTGGATGGACAAGCATTCCCAAGAGAAAGAACCAGGATTTTCATAACAACAAAGAGTCTGCCAGAGGCTCCTAAACCAGAGAGCAGGCAGGAGGGATGCGAGACAGGGCCAAAGTTATCTAAAAATCTTTATCAGTGGATACAAAGGGAAGAGTAGCTGTCCACCAAACACACCACTTGAACTCACACACACTGGCAGTGTGGTTGTTTTAACTTATTTTAGGGAAAGACCTTAGAGAGTAAACAGTTTTTTACTGATGAAGATGTGCCTGTCAAAATGGCTACAGTTATGCCCCTACAGTCCTTTTTCCCTTTAGAGAGTTAGCTCAAGGGAAGAAAGAATAAAGGGTGATTACACATTTACAGGTTTTCTTCCTTCTACTGGGATTACTGGGAATGCTGAGAGGAAATTCAGAAAAGTACAGTTTTTAACTGTATCAGAAATTAACTTCTGTGTGTTGCTCTGACCATCTAGCACATATGGTAGTCATCTTCTTCCTCTCACACATCTGTTATGTGTGAGACCTCCACATAACAGAACTGGTGTAGGCTATTGAGAAGAAAAAACTTTATATAAATCACTTTCTGAGCCAGCAGATAGATCTGAATGCACAGGTGGTGAGTGAGAAATGAACAAGCAGAAGGCCTGGGAACAGTGCCTAGTGAATTTTGGGATGGCACTCTCAAGCCTGTCTGAGCTTTCATTCATCCTCCATGCAAAGTAGAATGCGGGGCTTGAGTCTGCTCTTCTGTGAAATTCACTCTCTCCATACCAGTCCTGCACATGAGCCCAGACAATTACCATTTTGCCTGTGAGTATGCTCAAAAACAGCAACAGCAGCTCATAGTAAAGCTGCAGTGACACAGGAAGGCAAGTGGTCTCATTAGTGCATCTCCAGCAAGTTTGTGAGGACACCAAATTCCACAAAGTGGGAGTTAGTCTGGAGAATAGCACTGCAAACTAAGGGCAGTGTGGGAAAATGAGCCAGTGAGAATCCCTTGAAGTTCAGAAAGGACAACGATTAAGTTTCAAATCTCAGATGGAGCAACATAGAATGATCTGGGCTGCAAGGGACCTCCAAAGGTCATCCAGTCCAACCCTCCCTGCAGTCAGCAGGGACATCCTCAACTAGACCAGGTTATCCAGATCCCTGTTGAGCCTCACCCTGAATATCTCCAGGGATGGGGCCCCAACCACACCCCAGGCAACCTGTTCCAGTGTTCCACCACCCTCACAGCAAAGAACTTGTTCCTAATATCCAATCTAAATCTGCTCTTCTCTAGTTTGAAGCCATTGTCTCTCATCCCATCACTGCAGGCCTGTGTAAACAGTCTCTCTCCATCCTTCTTGTAGGCCCCATTCAGGTACTGGAAGGCTGCTACTAGGTCTCCTCGGAGCCTTCTCTTCTCAAGGCTGAACCACCCCAGCTCCCTCAGCCTGTCCTCATAGCAGAGGGGCTCCAAACCCTGATCATTTTCATGGCCCTCCTCTAGACCTGCTCCATCAGTTCCATGTCCTTACTACATTGAGGGCTCCAGACCTGGACACAACACTCCAGGTCAAGGTCTCACCTGAGCACATCAAAGGAAGTAATCCTAAAGATACTCCTTTACTTGACCCTTGGAATACCGCATCTAGTTTTGTGTCTCCAGTACAAAAGGCCAGTAACAAACTGGACAGTCTAGGAGAGGACCATTTAGATGGCTCGGTGCTGGAGTACCTGACATACTGGGGAGAGAAGCAATCAGGTTTGTTTAGCTAAGAGGGCTGAGGAAAATGCTAACTGCTGTCCTCACCTGTCTTTGGTTAAAGAAAGGAAATCACTGCAAAGTCAAACAAGGAAACATCTACGTGGATATAAGAAAATAATTTTGTCAGAGAGTGGTTAAGCGCAGAGGCAGAAACCCAGAGAAAATCTGAAATCTCCCTCCTCGGAGATTTCCAAAATGCAGTTGGACAAGGTCCTTAATAACCTGATTGAGGTTGACCTGACACTTGCCCTGCTGAGAGCAAGGGGCTGGACCACCAACATCCCAGGAGTCCCTTCCAAACTCCATTTTGCTACATCCTGTACCTATATTTCTAATATTATCTCCCATTGTCATAGCTCCCTAGTGGTAAATGCTGGTTCCAACCTGAATTTCCAGTTCCTGGAAAATGTTGATATTTGGCAATTGTTTTTCATTTTAATTGTGACCAAAACTTTTTTTTTTTTTTTTAAATAAGGCTTTTTTTTAAATAACATTTTTTTAAATAGTAGAAAGTTAAGCACATCGATTTAAAAAATAAAAAAAAAATAATTACTTTTATTCATAGATTACTTTTTGAAAAGTTCATTAATTCTGACTTTGTTGTTTATTTTGTTGTACATGTTCTCAGGAAAGAGGTGGCTCAGTTTCAATGTGCCACATATTGTAAGTTTCAGCAAACTACTTTCTATCTTTTCATGGCTATTTCTTGAGAACATAGTAAAGACATGACCAGCTGAGGCTACTGAATTTGAAAACCTTCATCAAGATGCTAACAAACTTATTTAGTCAACTTCTCTGAAGGAAGAAAGAAGAGACAAAACTGCTCTTGAGGACAAAATGCAGATCATCTAGATCTTGTGGACATTTTTCCAAAACACTTTGTGGTTTCATGATTTCTCTACTTCTCCAGTGAAAACATCTCACTAAAGAGGCTTTGATTTCTGATGCAGAAGAAAAGCAGGTTCCAGAGGCTGAAAGCAGTGAGAGAAGGTTAAAAAAAAAACAACCATAGAATGGTAAGGTTGGAAGGGACCTCAAAGCTCATCCAGTTCCAACCCCCCTGCCATAGGCAGGGACACCTCCCACTAGCACAGGTCACTCAAGGCCTCATCCAACCTGGTCTTCAACACCACCAGGGAGGGAGTAGCCACAACCTCCCTGGGCAACCTGTGCCAGTGTCTCACCACCCTCACTGTAAACAACTTCCGCCTAACATCCAGTCTAAATCTCCCCTCTGCCAGTTTAAACCCATTGCCCCTTGTCCTGGCATTGCAAGCCCCTGTCAATAGTCCCTCCCCAGTCAACTTGCAGTCTGCATTTATCCCCTTGAAAGCATCTCTTATTTGCCTGACAAGTCACTTCTGAAGACTGCCTAGTTTCACCAAAACTCATTTTGAGCTTATTCTGTTGCCTAGCTGGCAGACCTTAGAGGTCAAGAAGGGAGTCATACAGCTCTTCAAGCAGATCTGGTTCAATGCACAATAACTTATAGCTGTTGCTCCATTTGAGTCTCATAATCTATTGCTCCAAAGCATAAAACTATGCTGGAACCCCATTCTTTTACAGCCTGAGGGAACAGCTGCAACAGAAAGGCTGCAAGGGACTGAGCTAAAGAAGAGGCCATAGTGCTGAAACACCAGCTTCACTGAATGCAGTACCTAAGCTTCTTTAACACAGCAGGTTTTGACCTGCTCTGCAAAAATGCTCACAATTCTCTCTGCTTGCTGGCAGAGGTAAAAAAAAAAATTTCTTAGTTACAGAATTGACTAGTCTCTCAAAATTCCCAATGCCACACAAGTGCACATCCATATGCACACACGTATGTTTTAAACCAGATAATTCAAAAGTTAAAATGCTAATACTAGTGCTAAGCTTATGAAATGGAACTATGTGGATTTGTCCTTGGGGTGAGTTGGATACACTTCCTGTAGTCTGCTGACACCAAACAAATGACATTGCTACTATCAATGGGGCATGGAGGAGGTGAGGCAGTGATTTCTGCTCATGTCATTTGTCTTTCTCTTCCCTCCATACCATAGGGTTGCCAACACACCTACCCAAAGCCACACTTGTCTACCCCTTTCCATGCATGGTCACCCCTAAAGACCTGCCTCTGGTATTTGGGCAGAGCCCACCCCACAGGCACAAGCTACAGGTATATTTCCAGACATTATGGTATGGTGTTTCATAGATGTGGAAAATATTCTTGGGATCAGGACTAGCAAAAAAAAAAAAAAAAAAAAAAATTTTTTTCATTCTTCCCCCTGGTGTTGTGAGGCTCTTTCTGTTTGAAACAGGGAGGTAAGGCTCTTTTCAGTGATGTCCAATGACAGGACAAGGGACAACAGGTGTAAGCTGGAGCAGGGGTTCCACTCTCTGCAGATATTCAAAACCTGTCTGGCTGCATTCCTGTATGATCCACTCTAGGGGATCCTGCTCTGGCCTGGATGATCTTTTGAGGCCCCTTCCAACCCCTAACATTCTGTTATTCTGTGACAATCTCACTCCGCAAACTCTCACTCAAAGGCAATTCTATCATTAGGTGCTTTTGCATGCAGACAGCAGGGAGCTTCACTTCACCTGCTGGAACAGAGGAAAGGAAGGCTCTCATTCTACAATCCACCACTGTGAGTTCCTCTGGGCATGAGTTTTCAACCTTCTGTAGCATTTTTGTTTGCTTGTCTGTTTTGTTCTAAACCGCTCCCAAATGTCATAAAGGGAGATTTAAACAACAAACCAAACAATTAAAGAAACAAAAAAACCCCTCAACTTTTCAGCAAGGAGCATGGAAACAACACTGGAACCAAATAAAAAAGCTGGGTCTGCCAAGCCCTAAACCAGCATTAGGTTCAGATTCATGCTCAATTATAACAGCTTCATCCTCTGCAAACTTCTCAGCAGTTTGTATCAGGCTGTTAGGTTTTGTCTCCTCACAGATGGGTTGCTGAGGTGAGGAACGCATATGTTGTCCTCCAAGGATTACAGTATATATTGTACTCTAACTGCACAGTACTTACGTAAAAAAGAAGGAACATTACTTACCAGCCAGTGTTGGGAATTCAAGGCAACATTGCTTTAGATTCTTCTTGTAATATCTCACCAGCAAAACAGTAAAAGATTGTCAGTGTATGCAAAAAAATCTACATGGGTCATTCTAGAGAACAAAGTATTTCCTCAAGGACAGTCAAAAAAGTCAAAGTTTTTATACTTAGCTGAACTAAATGCAATTCGTACAGCAGTGAGCCTTGCCTCACAACCTCTTTCTTTTTCTGAGTTCACAGCTGATCATGGTCTTTAGAAGCATCAAGATAACAGACAAGGAAAATTACTGAAGGCTTTAAGTGGAGTTAGTAGATGTGGCAAAACAGCTTTTAGGGACCAGAAGCATTTAGAACAAAATTGTTTCTTGCTGTGTTAAAAAACTGTATCACCCAAGCAAAGAAGAGGCCACCTATGCAGATTATATTTTTATCCATTATTCATTTGAGTACATTATTTTTGGTACTTCCAAAAGGAAGGCAATGAAGTCATCAGCATGGTCTGCCCACATGGTCAGTAGAACAACTGACCTGAATTTGGTCTTTTCTTAGCATTATCTTTGTCACCTTAAAATAAAATCTCTGACTGCAGATTTCACTTTCTTTGAAATCTTGCTAGGCAAAGCATTTAAGAAATCCTTGTCTCTTTCAAGTGGCAGGCTAATCCTCCTGTTTGTTTTCACTTAAGTCATTTGTGGATCCTTTTCCCTTTGGTACATCATTTATTTGGCTGTTTCCATCACTTCAGTTTATTCTGCCACACCGCTGCCTTTGAGTCACCAGAATTTCATTCAACTTTCAATCCTCTGAAAACATAACCCTCCTAGCATGATCATTCTCAGTTTCTCTTCCAAGCTTCTCCCTCCCTCCACATTTACACTAGGTACTGTGGTATAGACACAGCTGAAAGCAATTCCTACAGCCCCAAGATCACATTCCTCATCCTTGTTTTTGTTTTTTGCTGATGTAATGCTGGTCTAAGAACTGCCCTGAAGGAAGGTGGTGCATGAGAGGATGCTTAATCAAGAATACTGCTCTTCCATAAGCTGATATTAAGAAAGGGATCAGAACAGGCTACATTAATTTTATCCAACTGTATGGAAAGGCCGGATTCAGTTATCTGAATCCCAAGATCACATCAGCAGTGAGAAACAACTGAAATCTTCAATGCACCAATACATATGTACTTTTAGAAAGAGAAGGGAAATAAGGAAAATAAAAGGAAAATAAAGGACAGCAGTCAGAATGAATTTGAAGTTATTATCTGAAGAGCCACTTTGCTGTATGCCTCTTTGCATGTCCTGTTTGTTTGTTTTTAATGCAGTCACTACTTTTCAAGTCCTCCCATTTCTCTTTGCTCCTTAAGTCTCCTTGAGAGAGTGTGAACCTGCAGAGGAAACGTGCCCCTGACAGCCATACAGTCATTCTTTTTAAAATCAGCTAGGTACCAGCTCATGATATTCCTCAAGTGCAGCTTGGGAAAAAAAACAATCAAAACAACAAGTATACTTACACAATTCTATCTATAATGAACACTGGGTGAAGTTTAACTTGCATTTACAAAATAAATCCACCTATTTTTCTGGAGATGAAAACAAACATGACCAGCTCAGGTAGTGTACCTCAGTTCTATTTCAACTAACGTTTGTTATTTACAAATGTTTGCATATATGATTTTCTCTCTCATTCATCAAAAGAAAAAAAAAAAATCTTCTGGCATAAAATTATACACCAATGTACAGTATAGAAGAATCTGGCTTGAACTGTCAAATGCCACATAACCACATTTTTGAGTAAATATGAAAACAGTGTGATACATTAAAATAGAAGGGAAAAAATACAGTTAAGACTGTTTCTGATTCCATATACAATTTTTATTGCAATATCTGTATTCTAATTGTATAGATACAAACATCAGATGACCCATAATAGGTTTTAAACCTGTCCAAACTTCTCAGCAAATTGAGAAATGCATTTGATATTAGAGCCAAAGTTGACAGGACTTCAACAGGTGATAGGAAGCTTCCACAACCTCTGTCCAAGTACAAACACGATCCACCATGTATTTGGTCCAAGATGTATGCTTTAAGTTTCCTGATGAGTCTATGAACGAGTGTATTTACCCCAGATATGCAGCATAAACACAGAAGCAATAAAAAGAAGACTCATGACCAAAACTGGAACAGGTCCACTAAAAACAAAGGAAAAAAATGTATTAACATTAAAAAAAAGTCCGCTTTGTCCAAAGGTCATCATTACCAGCCAATTGAATTCACTGACCCATAAGAAATTGTACAATTACTCCATTCCCACAGAAATGAGACAGCCACTTCTATTAAGACCTGCTGGCACCCCTCCTGTTTTAAAAGATATAGTTTTACAGACCCTAAATGTTATGCAACTATAAAGCATCATATAACAATGTTCTCCCCCTCCCCAATTTATTTTAAAAAGTTGGTAATGGTTCATTATCACCCATCATTGTGAAAACAATCTCTGGAAAATTATCATCTGCATTTACTACTCAGACAACCATGCAAGCAGAGACGCAGTCAGATACAAAAAACAACAGAGTCCTCTAGCGGCTCCTAAAATTTTGGCATAAAATTCACATTAGCTGTTTG